>CAKALU010052238.1:0-11119 GCA_916700995.1 Hozukius guyotensis | reverse complement strand
GGGGCTCCGCAGAGAGAAACGTTATCGTCTCCGACCAAAACTCCGGTGTCTCCCTTGTTCCCTCCGGCCGCGGTCGGGAGGCTGAAGCAGGAAAAGCCAACACTAGGATCAGCATTGATTCATGGAGAGACCTTTGTCTGGTCAGCTAACATTACTGCCAAGCAGCTGAAATATAGAGTGATATTGTGCTTTTAGCTGACGTGTGTCGCCTCACTGTTTTGAGTGATGCTCGTTCATGTCTATGTAAAGCGAGCACAAGCGCGAGCAACAGGACGCTGACTTTCGTTGACTTAACGGCCACAGGTGTCGCTGTTAACAAGACATTTCTGATTCTCACAAACAGTCCCTTTAAATCGTTGATTCATCCGTTGATGAGTTTAATTGATTAAATCATTTCTAAACATCAGAAACAAGTAAAAAATATGCAGAGGCGACATCTTCAAACGTCTTGTTTTGTTCAACCAACTGTCCAAAATTCAAAAATAGTTAGTTTAAAATGTTATAAAACAGAGAAAAGCAGCAAATTCTAACATTTTAGGAGCTGCAACCAGCAGATTTTGGTCCTTTTTGCTTGATAAATGACTTTGACGATGAATTGATTATCAGAACAGTAATTATTTTCTTGCGATCGACTAATCGTTTCAGCTACAATAGAGAGCTAACATGCCTGTGCGTGTGCGTGTGTATGTGTGTGTGTGTGTGTGTGTGTGTGTGTGTGTGTGTGTGTGACAGATAGCGGGAGGAAGACTCTCAGCCTATGTGTGAGAGAAAGCTGTGCAGCGTTATCTCTGCTGGGAAAACAGTGTAATAATATTGCGCGGCAGGATGCGGCGCTGATCTCTATTCAAGACTTCAAGGAATCAGTGGAATTTCTTTCTCTTTCATATTTAAACATTTCTCAGGATTTTAAAACTCTTGGCTCAACCTCGGGAAACATACTGCTTCCTGTTTAACTGGATGTTGCCAAGCATTCTTAGGTAACAGGAACTATATTTGATGATATTAAAAACTATAAAAACAAGATCAAAATGAGTTATTCAGGTAGGTTGGCATGTGGCTGTGGTATAGGATATTATCATGGAATCTCATATAGTTTCACTTCCTGTGAAAAGGAAATAAGACCATCCATTAAACATCAGCCCTGTCAATCAAACGGCACACTGCCCCCTCAGCATCACTATGTGCAGCTGTTACCATGGTTACAGGTGGCCTAGGACCAGCGCTGTTGTGTATACATACAGTATGGTATATGGTGCATAAGTGTATGTGACTATGTACTGTATATACTGTGCATAGGGAATCCAAGACATCATGTTACAAGCAGATACCGTACACTGCATGAGATGTGGATGCTCGAGTTTGTGTCAGTTAGCATCAATGTCAATCAGAGTTCAGGGAAGTGTGTGTGTTTGTGTGTGTGCGTGTGTGTGCTGTGAAGAAAATAGTTGCAGGCTGATGCAAAGCAAAAAGCCCCAAATTTCCCCAAACTCTCAACCCAACACGTTGTGCAAGAAGGTGACCAAAGTCTGTAAAGAAGGAGGCGGGGCTCAGTGCACTGTTTCTGCTCTCGGTGCAGTTCACTTCTTCCCTTTTGGTTTTCTTGATAAAAGCAGAACAAGAAATACAGTACATGTGGTTAATGTTGTTTATGTGCAGTATATTTACTGTCGTTCAGATGTGATCAATTTAACAGATCAAGTCACTCGTGCACTATTACTGACTACCTCTGAGGAATTAGGGCTGTCAATCCTGACTGCTTGTTTCAAATGCAAAAGTTTTGATACTTTCACAGTATTTATATAGGACTTAAGCCTGCTTTACAATATAAAAGACATGAAAATTGCACTTTTTACAGTATGGGACCTTTAAAATATCTAATCGCGATTAATTGCATGATTGTCCATAGTTAATCGTGATTAATCGCAAATTGATACGTGTATGTCTCATTTTTAATCTGTTCAAAATGTAGCTAAAAGGGAGATTTGTCAAGTATTTAATATTCTTTTCAATAGTAGGCAAATATGCTGCTTTATGCAAATGAATGTATATATTTATTATTGTAAATCAATTAACAACACAAAACAATGACAAATATTGTCCAGAAACCCTCACAGCTACTGCATTTAGCATTTGCTCAAATCATAACATGGCAAACTGCAGCCCAAAAGGCAACAACAGCTGTCAGTGTCTCAGTGTGCTGACTTGACTATGACTTGCCCCAAAACTGCATGTGATTATCATAAAGTGGGCATGTCTGTAAAGGGGAGACTCGTGGGTACCCATAGAACCCATTTTCACACCCTTTCAAAATGGCCATGACAGTTTTTCCTCGCCAAAGTTTAGCGCAAGTTTGGAGCTAGTATGACATGGTTGGTACCATTGGACTCCTTAGGTTTTTTAGTTTCATATGATGCCAGGATCTTCACTCTAGCTATAATAATAATATAATCCTCTTTTCATTGGATTTAGAAGCAGTCACAATGCATCTTTTTATACCCCCACAGGACTCTTATTTTTTGTTCTGTTTTTGGATTTTGCTTGGCCGTTTTGTTTTTGGTTTCTATTGGTAGAGAAGGAACAAGAGGTTGTGGTGGATTTTGTACAGTCAAGACAAGAAAAAGTCAGTTTTTTTTTCACCGAGGCCATGTTAAATATACTGTGCAGTTAAATATAGGAAGGACAGAAAGAAAGAGAAGGAAGAAAATAAGAGAAGGAGAGTTATACAAAATGGTTGTGCTGTAATGGCTTAAGGCAGTCTTTTACTAATCCACCATGACAGCATTCATGTGTACATATAGGATCATACAGTACACCACACCTGCATCCGCCAGATTTTGCATGAACACAAACACGCAGAGTAAAAATGTCTTTCTCTTTTGCACAAACATACTGTACATTCAGACTGTAGATACTCTAATGAGTTTGCTTGATATTTGACACTGCTGCTCTAACCTACTTCTCTCTTAGAGAGGCTGCCGGGGGATCGTTGGATTCTGATTAAATCCAGATGTGGGAGGCAGAAAGTGTGTGTGCGTAGGGGGGGGCACTGTATTCATGTGGCACAGTAATATACAAAAAAAGGCAGACAAACACACACTTAAACTGTCTGTTGGTACAAAGCTTTACTATGACCAGAGAGTTTACGTATAGAAACCTACAAAAAAGTATTAATATCTATGAAATGCTGCTTTTTTTTCCCCAGACTTGCCACTGGAACCGTCTGACAGGGAGGAAAAAGTAGGTGGAGAAAGAAAAGAAAGAAACGGAGGAGCTGTTGCATGTTTAGCTACTGTAGTTTTCCTCTAGGATATCATTAGCTGTAATTCTGCCTTCAAATGGTAACCAGATGACAGTGAGCACACACACACACACGCGCACGCGCACGCACACGCACACACACACACACACACACACAAAAAACACACACAGATGCAAACTACACATTTTTACCAAAACCATTTTCTTATTTTACAATCACTATTTCAGATTTTTGCTGAAAAAAGTCTCTTTTGAATTGTTCATCCAAATAACAGAAAAAAGGACAGACACATTTTGGAGGACAGAAGCAGCGCATTAGAGAAAAGCTCTAGACCCACAGCTGCGTGCACAGTTTGTAATGCATCCGACAGAAACGGGAGAAGGAGGAAGCGAGAGATGTAGCGTTGTCTCTGTGGCTGAAAGGGAGAGCGCTGTGCTGTGTGTGTGTGTGTGTGTGTGTGTGTGTGTGTGTGTGTGTGTGTGTGTGTTTGAATATGCTATCTGCAGGTAGCAGCCAGCGCGGGGTAGATCAAAAGGGAAGCGTGTGCTGTCCTGGTCCCCAGCCAGGAGACCCCTCACCTCGCGGCAGGCAGCGCGAGCCCTGTGGACGTGACAAGGACGGCGAGGGGGGGGGGTGCTGGCTGTGTGAAGCGGGAGAGAGACTGAGAGCAGATAGAAACGGGCAAAAATAGATATTTTGTCTGTGGTTTTGTTTCTATTAGTAAAGGTAAAGACAAAGATTATCAGGAGACTCGTAAAGGTGTATTTTGGTAAAAGGTGAGTAACGTGGATAAAGAGAGTGATCCAGGAAAATGCCTCTTCACCCCCATCATCTGTCTTTGGTCCTAAGTGGCATTCAGACTGAAAATAGAGCTTAAAAGGGGCGTCGTTGGTGCGAATGTGTTGCTATAGCTACAGAGGATATCAAATATTATTATTATTATAAAGCTAGAAATTTGTCACGGCCACAATCATTTCACCCCTCCATCTCGACAATCACAAGGTAAACACTAGAATTACCCCGTTAGCGCTACAAAGTAATCTAGCATCAATGTGTGTTTGCACCTATGTGGTTCGCCAATCGCCGAGCAGGATCCTGGAGGAGTCGGGAAGGAAGACCATAGAGGAGATTAATGAGTAGATGAAAGGGATGGATGTCTTTTTGATGGGAAGAAAAAGACAGTTTTGACAATGTGATTCATGTAAAGTTTGAATGAAATGCAAGAAGAAAAATGACTGGAACTGTCGACACAGAGGGAGAAGCTTTGCATGTGCTTGTTGAGGGATTTAGGACCAATGACTTCAGATTCATGACAGTTCAATACATTTAAAGGTCCCATATCGTACTCATTTTCAGGTTCATACTTGTATTTTGTGTTTCTACTAGAACATGTTTACATGCTGTAATGTTCAAAAAAAATTTATTTTCCTCATACTGTCTGCCTGAATATACCTGTATTCACCCTCCGTCTGAAACGCTCCGTTTTAGTGCATTTCAATGGAATTGCAATGGAATTGTGTTGCTAGGCAACATTTTGGGTCCATGTTTACTTCCTGTCAGCTAATGTTATTTACATACACTGTAACAGGAAATAAACTGGGACACATTTAGAATGTTTATGTTTAAAACCATGTGATGATCTATATATATATTGTATATTGTTTCGAAAATGCACAATTTCTAAATAGGGCGATATGACGGCGTATACCATGCGATGGTAGAAATGTGTCCACCGGTAGAGATTTGGCAATACTGTTTCCACCGCGGTAGCAACTCTTGCGTGATTTCGTGATTCACACATGATGTGGCGACCCCAGCTGCCTTGCAAAGTATTATGATTTGGGCTAGAGATGCACCGATACCGATACCAGTATCGGGTCCAATACTGTGCTCATGTACTCGTACTCGCAAAACGGCTCCGATACAACGGCACCGATACCACTGTACGGCAGCGCGACGTTAATGTCACCATCACCATCTTTCAGGTCCTATCGCACGTGCTCACGCTCCACCTCCCCGACGGTGCGGGCGAGACGGGCTTGTGGTGCGTCCGACCCCGCAGGGCCGGGATCCCACCTCAGCCGGCGCGCGCCGGCCCTCACTTTCATTGCGCCACGGGGTTTTGCTTGCACCGTCTGACTCGCGCGTGCGTTAGACTCCTTGGTCCGTGTTTCAAGACGGGTCGGGTGGGTTGCAGACATCGCCGCAGACCCCTGACGCCTTTTACGCGGGCCGAGCCCCGCCCTGGCGGCACAACGTGCACTAAGGAGAGTGCGCCCCGGTGACACTTTGGCCACGGCCCCAGGAAGCACCTTCGCCCCGAGCCTTTCCAAGCCGACCTAGAGTCTTTTTTTTCTTTTGGAACCTTAAAGCTTCCATTGTGAAAGTCTGAGTCTTTTGTTTTGTCTCATGTGAATCAGTTGTTTTTGTTTGTATGGAAGCTCCAAATAAAAGAAGAAATTAATCAAATGTTCAATTACAATTACTATATTGTGATATATACTGTTACCATGATATAAAATGACATATACCGCGATAGAAGACTCATCAGCCATATCGCTCACCCCTTATATGTATTTATGTGTCTGTGTATGTTTCAAACAGGTGGAACATTAAGTTATTATAAAGCACGAGCATCAAGTCTCAGTTGTCACTCAGTGGCACAGCTCACCTAACAACCAAAAAGGGGTTTACTGTCAAGTTTAATTTTTACAACCCTGATCAGGGTGTGTGTTTTATGTGCGCATTGTGTTACGTGCTTGGGTGTGCGCGTCTGCCTTGAGAGGATGTTGACACACGGCGGAGCATTCCAGGGAAAATCACAGGTCACTGGGAGAGGCTACCTGGGATGCTAACGGAGAGGGAGTGTCCTTTTTTACGACCACTCCATGGAGCCACGGAGCTCCCAACAAACAACATACCTTCTTTGAAAGTTGAACGATATACCCCCTGGTAGTATCTAAATGAAGTTTTTTTTTTATTTTTCCGAGGGTTTTGCCAGAAGGGTCATTGACCTGGGTCGATCCATTCATAACAATGCCGTTGCTTTAGCGTGAAAGGGGTATAAGTAACTAGGAAGGAAAGTAAGGAAATGAAGAAAGCGAACGGGGATGGAAATGTGAAGAATAGAAACGGAGAATAACGATTATAGAAACTTTCTCTGCAATAGCATAGAAAGTGAAGTGCACGTCTTCCTGCTCCTTCCAGTGTGCAACAATCCTGGTGTGATGCTCATTCAGTCCGTCCATTGTTTCTCTCAGCTTATTTATGCTGCGAGGGCCCTCGGCCAAAAGCAATAAATTTAAAACTGCCCCAGGGGTGGCATTACAGGACAGGTTGTTGAGAGCAGAGGAGAGAGAGAGAGCAAGTATGGAAACAAAAGAGACTGTAAATACAAGATAGCGAGCACGTAAAATACCGAGAGGGAGGCTGAAACAATTTGGACATTTTTGCCCACTTACCGATGTATGAATGAATAACGGGGCATTTATGCGGATTTGTTTATCAATTTTCTGTGTTCATATGAAAATAGCTTTAGTTACTCTGTTGGTGAGTTGGAGTTTTGTAACTGTGATAAAATGGCTTTCATTTATTATTAGACACAGCTACATATAACTAACTAGGGCTGCAACTAACCATTATTTTCTTGATTAATCGATTAATTGTTTGGTTTATAAAATGTCAGAAAATGGTGAAAAATGTCGATCAGTGTTTCCCACAAAGCCCAAGATGACGTCCTCAAATGTTTTGTTTTGTCCAAAACTCAACTTGCTGTCATAGAGGAGGAAAGAAACCAGAAAATATTCACATTTAAGAAGCTGGAATCAGAGAAATGTAACTTTTTTTTCTTAAAATTTTTTTACTCAAACCAATTATCTAAATAGTTGGCGATTAATTTACATTAGTTGACAACTAATCGATTAGTTGTTATAGCTCTATAACCAACATGAACTACAGGTGTTTTTTAAAAAGGCAATTTAAAGCTGCACCAAGTGAAAACATTTTCAATTCCTTAAACTGTACAACCGACTATGTTGTCATTGTCTATATTTGTGAAAGGTATATCCAATACATAAGGAAATCAGTGTGCTACAAATGATTTTTTGCTGTAATTTTGAGTGCAGTATTCTTTAGTAAATATCGCCACCATGCACCGTGTGCTACAGTGTTATTTACCTTAAAGTTACACTCCCTGATTTTGTGCCCAAAAACAACTCAAATCTGAACTGTGTTGAATTTAAAAGTGACATTTTATAAGCATATGGGGGCTGTAATAAAATATGCTTATATTAAGGCTGTCGATCGATTAAAATATTTAATTGCAAATAATCACAAGATTGTCCATAGTTAATCGCGATTAATTGCAAATTAATCTCACATTTTTTATCTGTTCAAAATGGACCTTAAAAGGGAGTTTTGTCAAGTATTTAATACTCTTATCAACATGGGAGTGGGCAAATCATAAAATATGCTCAAATCATAACATGGCAAACTGCAGCCCAACAGGCAACAACAGCTGTCAGTGTGTCAGTGTGCTGACTTGACTATGACTTGCCCCAAAACTGCATGTGATTATCATAAAGTGTGCATGTCTGTAAAGGGGAGACTCGTGGGTACCCATAGAACCCATTTACAATCACATATCTGGAGGTCAGAGGTCAAGGGATCCCTTTGAAAATGGCCATGACAGTTTTTCCTCGCCAAAATTTTTTAAACGGAGACCGCTACAACCTAAAAATCCCAAGTTGCGTTACTGCGTTAAGGAAATTAGTGACATTAAAACAAATTCAAATGAATGCGTTATTATCGCATTAACTGTGACAGCCCTAGTTTCTATATTTTTGGTAGGGGGTCGATTCAGCATAGTATCACAATATTTTGCGTGGTAATATTGTATCGATACACAAATGTCGAATATCGATCTTTCATTATATAAACTATATACCTCTTAACAATCCGCTATTCTGTCTTTCAGATGTTGTAGCGGGCTCGGTCTTAAAGCTAGATTAAAAATACTGGTATCATATGAAAGTAAGGAATCCGTTGGTACCAACCTTATCATGTTAGCTTGTTGGGAAGAACACTAGATAATGCTCCAAAACAAACCTGGCATGGCCATTTTCAAAGGTGTCCCTTGACCTCTGACCTCAAGATATGCGAATGAAAATTGTATCTTATTAGATAAAACAGATGTTGACATTTGCAGTTGAAAAAAAAGGTAATAAATCACAATATATCTTAATATATCTTATCACAATACTCAGCAAAACATCTAAAGATCGTACCGTGACTCAAGTATCGTGATTATATTGTATTGTGGGGCCTCTGGTAATTCCCATCCTTAATTTTTGGTGATCATTTTCTTTTTATTCATGATAGTCAACAATAATTGATGAAAAAAATGTGGATTACGATGAGAATTAAGCGACAGGAAGTGCTACATCGTTCGATATTGGCACTGACACGCTACCGCCACGATCCCGGATGTGTCTAGCTCTCTCGTGTCAGAAACCGAGTTAACATTTAGGATTTAGAATTGTTTCTCTGTCAAAATCCCTGTAGTTAAAGATTTGCTCCATGTTTCGTGATCCCTACTTTTAGGCCTTTCATGTAGTTACTTACTCTGCAGCTGATGCCTGCCAGCCGTGCCAAAGGAAGAGATTTAAAGCTGCCACAGTCAGGTACGGTGGGTGATCGGTGATAAGAGGGAAAGATGTGAGGTCCTGACATCCGTGTCTCATTTAATAAGTGATCTGAGGCCGGGGCCACAGCCGAGCACAGACAGATAGACAGGCAACATCAAAGAACTCGGGGGGTCTGGCTACAGGAGGAGATGGAGCCATTGTGGGATCAAAGTGTCAGAGAAAAAGAGGAAAATAACCTGTAGCACCCTATAGAAATATAATCATGCGACAGCCACTGCTGCAGCCGGTTTCACGTGCTCACAGCTCCGTTATAACACTCCCAAAAAAAAAAGACTTCAATCATATGTGCTCGCTGTGTTACATTACATTGACAGTCACCTCATCTTCTCGGCAGGATCAAACCTGATGCTTTGTGTGCGTGTTTGAATTCCGACTATTTAACGACCCCCTATTCTTGTGAGGACATTTCGTCTGCTCCGTACAGTGAAACAAGCTGATTTTACTACTATATTATCACCATAAATTGACACCGTGGGCAGCACTCAACCTATCATGAACACATACTAGGGGATAGAAAATGAATTTAATTATGGCAGAGGCTGGAGGTTACCTCGTTTCTTGGGATTTAGCACAGCAGTAATATGCCAAGTATATAAATCAGTTCAAAGAGGGGAGGGGGAAGAAAAAAAGGGGCATGAAATCAAGTTATCCTCCTTTCTGGCCTTGGTATTACCCCATCATCGACTGTTTTACAATGCACATTTCATTATTATGCACTTTTAATAGAATAAATTTGCTTAAACTTGTTGTGCGTACATATTTATTTTCATCCAGATGTGATAATTTACCAGATCAAGTCGCTCGTGCGCCGTCATTGAATACCTCTGTGGAATTAATTAGAATTTCCCCAAAGGTGTCCTGCTTTCATGCATGTTCTCAAGTCTCCCAAGTGTTTTCTCCCATGATCGAGGCAGAACGGTGTCCAGCGGTGATTAAGCCAGTATGTGTGCGGTTAATAGAATGTAGGGAGCCAAGCAGCAGTAGGACCGGGAACAATAGCAGGAAGAGACCACAGGGAGGGGGCTGCCGGTCACCGTGACCCCCTGGATATTGTTCGGCTGCCCACCGACGTTTGAAGGATGGAGGGGGAGGAGTGAAGGACGGAGCGTAATGATGGCGGTCAGAAGAGAATAGGAAAAAGGAAACAGCAAATAGGAAGAACCAAAAAAGGGAGACGAGGTAAAAAGATGATAGAGGAGACGTGCGGAGGACAAACGAGTGTGTTTTGAGGTGAGCAGAAACACAACAGGAGCAGTAAATGTGTGAAATACTATGAGTGGAATGCAGGTCTCAAGACAAACTGACAGCTGACAGACAGACCGCCCAAAAAGCCCACCCCGCCCCCCCCTAATGTCCCTTCTCAACTGGAGTCCTGCTCCGAGGCACGTACACTTCCAGACGGAGGGGCCAACCAGTCTGTGATATCACAGCTCCTGCTTTGTTCCCCTGCTGGACGGCTTTGTTCACGGACCAGAGACCGGATGTCTCCTAAATGACTAGCCGGTTTCTCCGTCTCTGCTGGGTCTAACCCCAACCCCCTGTTCCTCCTCCGGTGCCCTCTATTTTTAAAAGATATTGTGAAGTTAATCACCGACAGCGTGGAAGCAAAACAGTTCTTTGTCGTGAATCATTTTGAAATAAAGTAAAATTATAAATGTATGGTATATACTGTACTTCCTGCTACAAATTGCATCACTGAAAAAATGGTTTACTATGGCCGTGTTTTAAAGGGACTGTTTGTAACTTCTTCCACGTATAAATCATTGCGGGTCGGTGTCCCATGCGTGCTCGCGTGTGGCTACAAAACCACAAAGTTCTATCTAGTGTAGCCCGTCTATTAAACAGTGTTGGCCGCGGTCGGAGGACGCGGGGGAGACCGTAGCTTTGGTCTCCAGGACCGGAGTCTCTGCTGTACTCTGTTCCTCTGCTCCTCTGCCTGCTTGCCTTCACTCACACACCGCGCTCGTTCTCGCTCTTTCGCTCTACTCTCACGTGCATGCGTGCACACTACACACTGCAGAAGAGTTAGTTTAGCTCTGAGAATATCTAGTGAATGTACAGTGGACGTTTGTCCAGAAATAACTGCTGCAGCTCCTCCAGACCAACAGAGGTTTCCCGTGTCTTGTGAAGTGACGGGGCTCCGCAGAGAGAAACG
>CAKALU010052237.1:0-30515 GCA_916700995.1 Hozukius guyotensis | reverse complement strand
GAGGAGGAGGAGGAGGAGGAAGAGGAGGAGGAGGAGGATGAAGAGGAGGAAGAGGAGGAGGAGGAGGAGGAGGAAGAGGAGGAAAAGGATGAAGATGAAGAGGAGGGGGTATATATGGGCTGAGTGTGACCACAGAGAGTCTTCTTCCTCTGAGCCAATCAGCAGCTGAGTGAGAGCGTTTGTCCTGTGGGTAGTGATGCCTTCACTGGTTGTCGGAAATAGAAAAATCACACCATGAACATCCAACAAAGAATCAGAATCAGAAATACTTTATTGGCGTTACAGTTGCTCTTATATATACACAGAGAAATGTAAATGTAGCTGTCAATACACCTGCCCACTGGGACTAAATAAGATAAATAAATAAATACTTAAATAAATAAATAAATAAATACATAAATAAATAGTTAAATAAATAAACAAATAGCTACTTAAATGAATGAATAAATAAATACACATTTTAGAAAATAAACATTTAAATAAATAAATATTTAAATAAATCGATAAATACATATTTTTTAAAAATAAATAAGTATATACAGACATATTAATTTAAAAACAATTGATAAATAAATACATGTAAACTGTTTTGGTGATGATCTGGTTGAAGGTTAGGATGTTTACAGATTGTATGTATTTATTTTTTGCTAATAATAATAATAATATAAAAATGATAAAATAATATCTATTTTTTTTTTACATTTTTGCTTTTATAACATTACCTAGGCAATTTGTCTTTTGATTTTCAGAATAAAACAGCCACCTATAAGATAGATTGTCAGGGTTACACATAACCCCAATCTTTATTATTATTATTATTATTATTATTATCATTATTATTATTATTATTATTATTATTATCATTATTATCATTATTATTATTATCATTATATTTATTCATTTTAGGACCTATTTGGCATCTTATTTTAATCATGTCATCTCTTGTTTTATTGATCAACTGCCTTTTTAAAACAAAAAGTAACAATCACTGAATGACAAAAATAAACCCTTTAACCATAATTTTCTATACCATCTATTTAAATAGTACCACTAACAGGATATAATATGAACTGGAGAGACTTACATACATAACCAGAGGAAAAGCAGCAGAATTTGAAAATGTTTGGAAACCTTTGTTGGAGTTTCTTGGACGTCAGTCAAATGTAAACTGCTGTGTGTTGTTGAGTGCTGTTGTTGAAATTGTTTTTTTTTTTGTTCTTCTTCTTTGAGGTATTTATTTATTTTGTCTTATCTTTTATTTTCTTTGTTAGATGAAGTGAAATACATGAAATGTCATGTTTCTCTTTCTTTGAAATTCTGACTAAACATTTCATTGCATAATTTAATTATTAATATTGTTAGTCTGTCTGTATATGTATATATGTATATATGTAAAATTCAATAAAAATATTGTTTAAAAAAAACAAAAAAACAGGCTATAATATCAGACTGTGAGGTGAAGAAAGAAAGAAATCATATACATTTAAAACTGGAAGTGTGTATTTTCCGAGCAGCACGTGAAGGCAGCACCGTTCCCAAGGAGAGGAACCAGGTCGAGGATCCGGATCATCATCAGACCAGCACGAGGGAGGACCGAGGAGAACCGGACCAGCAGCAGACTGAGGGGGTTTAATGTCGGTACCGGTACCGGTCCGGTCTGCAGGGGGACGGAACCAGAACCAGGTCTGAGTGACTCACATCACATCACATCAGATCAGATCAGATCAGATCCTCCAGTCTGAGGAGCTGCAACCTGCAGCCTGGATCCGGATCAGAGACCTCCTCCTCATCTCCTCTTCATCTTCTTCTCCTCTCTGATGGGATGATGGAGCTGGAAGCCTGAAAGAAACTCTGAGTGAGTAAAATATAATAATAATAATGTAATAATATAATATAATATAATAATAATGTAATAATAATGTAATAATAATGTAATATAATATAATAATAATGTAATAATATAATATAATATAATAATAATGTAATAATAATGTAATAATAATGTAATAATAATATAATATAATATAATAATAATGTAATAATAATATAATATAATATAATAATAATGTAATAATAATGTAATAATAATAATACTATAATAGTAATACTATAATAATAATAATATAATAATAATAATAATAATATTCTGTTATTGTTATAAAATCAGAAGACAGATGATGCAGGTTGATGTTTCACCATCAGTGTTTCACCTGAAGCAGCTCGGTTTATTAATAAAGCTTCTATCTAGTGATATATTATTATCACTCTGCAGCCTGTCATGTATATTCACTTTATGATGTTTGAATCATGGAAAAGAAGCTGGGATATCATTGTTTTTCATCAGAGTAATGAGGCATTCATAATGTCTTTATTAGTAAACAATTTAATGTATTTAAAGACAAAAATGATCATCACAGTTTAAGGGAATCTTCAGTAATCTCTTCAAATCAGATAATCAATCCCCTATAACCTCAAACACATTGATTATATATTGATATTTATGCATTACCACATTCAATCACAACTTTTAATGGACAAAAAGTCCTTAAAAGGCTCAAACTAATTTGATATTTGACGTTTAACACTTCTTATACTCTATGGAAGCCAAAAGACGACTTTATTAAAATGATACCGAACGCAAACTTGAAATTGAAAATGTAACTCCACAATAGTGTTATAATTTTTCCACATGTGGGTGTGTTATTTGGGTAAAAATTAAAATGCAATAATAATAATGTGCATTTTTATTTTCACACACTTGTATTGGCGTTCTATGGATATATTAAAATGAAAATGGAAACGCTGTTTGACAAAGTCGTATCCCGCTGTACAGTGAACAATAATCAAATGCGATAAGAGGCGGTTGCATTTACAATCACACTGTTTTTAAAACATTATCATGTTAATAAAGTCCCCTTAGGGCTTCCATACTATCTACTGAGAAAGATATTTCTCTGTATATATATATATATATATATATATATGTATAATTTTGACAACCTCACATTTAATTCTCATTTGAGAAACTTTTATTGGACAAGAAAACCTTAAATGGCTCAAACTAATGGAAAATTTTAACATTTACACTTCCGTACTCTATTATATGGAAGCCCATAGATGACTTTATTAAAATTATAATGTCAAATGTAATTCCACATTATCATTTTCCACAAATGTATGTGTTACTTGAGCAAAAATATAAATGGAAATGCAATAATTCAATGTGCATTTTAATTTTTCACCCAATCGTATATTAGGGCTGGGCAGTATATCAATATTATATCGATATTGTGATATGAGACTAGATATCGTCTTAGATTTAGGTTATCGTAATATGGCATATGTGTGGTCTTTTCCTGGTTTTAAAGGCTGTATTACAGTAAAGTGATACTACTGATTACTGATGATTATTTATCAAAAATCTTATTATGTACATATTTTGTAAAAGCACCAATAGTCAACCCTACAATATCATCGCAATATTGATATCGAGCTATTTGGTAAAAAATATTGTGATATTTTATTTTCCTCGTATCGCCCAGAACTATCATATAAGTGTTCTATGGATATATTAAAATGAAAATGGAGAAGCTGTTTTTATATTTAATTTTCAAAGTCGTATCCTGCTGTACAGTGGACAAAAATCAAATGTTAATTCAAATTTGAAAATAAAACATGCAATATAAACATTTTAGCCTGATTTTCCATTTAAGCAAGCAGTATTTAGTTAAAATTAAAACGCAATTTTACAACAGAAAATACAATGTAATTTGACATTTAATTTTTCAAGGACTTAACCTGCTGTACGGTGAACAATATTCAGATGCAATAAGCGAAACAGCACCTCCTGTCTGTTGCATTTACATTTGACATTATCAATTTAATAAAGTCACATCTGGGCTTCCATACAATCTGCTAAACATCATGTGGTGTGATTGGAAGCTCCATTTACATACGATATGATATGAAACGGAGGAAAGCAGCAAACTCTGACAAACAAATATTTGATGTTTTATTCTTTAAAAATGATAATTTGATGATCTAAATCTTTCTTAATTAAATTTCTTTTGACGGACTAAATTAAATAATCAACTAATCAGATCTGGTCTTGATTGTTCTGTCTGACTCCCACTCTGAATATCTTAACGTCATTACCTGAACCAGAGGAGGGAAACAGCTGCCGGGTTGAGCTCTCATCACCTTTTAGGAATCGTCTCTACAGGCTGGACGCTGTCCTCCGTCTCACACTGTCCTACAGGACATTAATAACGTGTCTTTATTTAAAAAACAAGCTCAGCTGTCAGTCGATATGATTTAAACCTGAGATGAGAGAGTGTAGAACCATGCAGAGCTAGAAATAAGACTGTGTGTGTCTCTGTGATGTCGTTTAGTGAATGAAATAGTCCTCATACAGTAGGATCCCTCGGGGGACACCTTGAGTCTCCTCGGGGGACTCCTGGCGTCTCCTCGGGGGACTCCTGGAGTGTCCCCGGAGTCCTTTAGTGCCTCTTGTTTTGGGTCTGACCGGTCGGTCTGCAGCCGGCAGGTGCGTCCAGGCAGCCGTGACTGGAAACGCCTCCGGGGCTGATGGGATTGCTGCTGGCTGACTTCCAGGCTGCAATCAAGATAATGTTAATGAATACGGTAAAACGGTGTTATTGTGCAGCAGCAGCACATTCTTTGTTTTCCAGGAACGGAAAATACTGGAACCCCTCCGGCACATGAATAGTTGATGAAACCGACTCAGTCGGAGTGTTTTCTGGTCCAAGATGACAAGACGAAGGTCACGTGACCGGAAAACCGTTAGAATGGTTGAACATGTTCCTGCTGAGCCGACAGCATGTTTGGTTTGTTCGGAGGAATTTCATCGAGGTCTTTTCTCGTGTCTCGGTTATTTTAAATGAACATATCAGTGTGTTGGAATTCGATGCATTCAGGGACAAGCAGCTTCATAGTTATATTCAGGGATATTTCAGGAATTACCAACAGGTCCGTATAGCTGCCATGAGGTCACATCACGTCCTCCGTACTGTTTCTGGGAATGTGGAGGTTTTAACGACCTCAGTGAGAATCACAAGCTGTAACCTCACTGCCAAATATCATAGTTATAGAGAGGGTGCCATGATAAAGAATACATCTACAAATATATGTGTAAATATAAAGATAAATAAATAAAAGAATAAATAAGTAAATAAAAAATTAGAAATATAAAGAGGATTAAATAAAGGAATAAATAAGTAAATAAATAAATGTTGAAATATAAAGAGAAATAAATAAAAGAATAATTAAGTAAATAAAAAATGTGGAAATATAAAGGGAAATAAATAAAAGCATAAATAAGTAAATCAAAGAAATACGGAAATATAAAGAGAAAAATATATAATTATAAATAAATGTAGAAATGTAAATAATTTGAAAATAAATTTAAAATATTTTATTTATTTTCACATGTATTTGTTAATTCATTAATGTATGTATTTTTATTTATATTTTAAATATATATATTAATCTTTTACAAATAAATTACTCAATTCTTTTTCTGTCTATTTTTTTATTTTTATTCCTTTATATTTCCCTATTACTTTTTGCTCTTCCCGTAGCGACCACTGAGTTCATGTCCTCTGTACTGTTTCTGTGAATTTGGAGGTTTTAACGACCTGGAGTGGGAAACATCAGCTTTTCATAAATCCATCACTTAATTTGTTTTTAACTCGCGGCTCGTTTCAGACTAGAGATTTGCTAAAGCAGGTTTCACCTTCACAGCTGAAGTAATGTCTTCATGTGTAAACCTGGAGTCATATTATTATTCAGTTCAGTGTCTCTTGTATAATTATAATCCTGACTGTGTTGAGACGGCTTTAACATTCAGCCTTTAAATCATCAACATCACAATTTATAGGAACATTTTTTATTGCCCAGTTGTAGAAAACGGAGCCAAACATGTCGTAGGAGGATGATGGGATGTTTCCTGTTAGAACGACATGATGCAGAAATAAATCTCACTCACATGCAGGGAAATGAACATTTTATAAATAGTATGAAGCAGAATAAAGAGTGTAAATCCTCCGGTCTGCTGTTGACATCAGTCTGAAGGCCTTCTGAGGCGTGAGGAGAGGAATGCCTCCTTGGAAAGAAATCTCTGGTGTTCAGGTTGTTGATAGGAACTCATCTAGAGAGTCATACGGAGGAATCCAGTCAACACTGAAGATGATGATGGGGGTGTGTTGGAGGCAGCCGGTCGTCCCCTCAGGACCTCCTTTATTCTGGCGTCCTGCCTGCAGGATGAACTGTAACACATCCAGTTAACATCAGTCACAGCTGCATGACTGACGCTGTGTGTGAGTATTTATCTCCCCCTTTTACAAACAAACACAATCAACAAAGGGCATTGTGGGTAGATGACAGTCTGGAGTCCCCCGTCCCAATTATGGACAACCACTAATTACCAGCAGAGTGATTAAGAATCAGCCAGCTGTGGCAACAATAGACGCTTTCTGGAGGCGTCTGGAGACGTCTAGAGATGCTGCTGCTGCTGCTGCACCACATACACACACACACACAAACACACACACACACGTACAGTACAACTATCTCACACACACATGCAGCATCTTAGAAGGACGTTGGTATCGGACTCTTTCTGAGTTTCTAGACGTTGATGTTGATTTTCAGTCACCAGAGATTTATCAGCTTCAGTCGTCTGATAGTTGGCTGATATCATCAGTTAGGAATCTGTCCTGACAGTCAACAATATACTCCAAGATTTAGGGCGGTCAATTGATTAAAATATTTGAAAATGGACATGACAGTTTACCCTCGCCACAATTTAGCATAACTTTGGAGCGTTATTTAACCTCCTTCATGACCAGCTAGTATGACATGGTTGGTACCGATGGATTCATCAGGTTTTATAGTTTACTATGATATCAGGATCGGACTTTTCTTCTGCCTTTCTTTTGGAAATTTTCTGGACTTTTTTTGGGACTTTTTTGGGACATATTTGGGACTTTCTTCGGATTTTTTTTGGACAATTTTCTGACGTTTTTCGGACATTTTCAGACATTTTTCGGATTTTTTTTCAGATATTTTTTGGACATTTTTTCAGACTTTTTTTCAAACATTTTTCGGATATTTCTTTTGAACATTTTCTGACTTTTTTCAGACATTTTTTTGGACATGTTTGGGACTTTTTTTTTTTACATTTTAAAACGAATTTCAATTCAATTCAATTCAATTTATTTTTGTATAGCGTCAAATCACGACAAGTTATCTCAAGACGCTTTATACATAGAGCAGGTCTTAGACCGTACACCATAGTTTAGAGACCCAACAAGATCCACCAAGCGCGCTGTGGCCAGGACAAACTCCCCGATTACTGGGAAGAAACCCAGAATTTGCGTTCTACTATCTCTTCGACAGCCCATATATACACACCAATCCACCAAGTCTCATTGAGACTAAAGTCATTTTCCAAGAGCGACCTGGCCAAGAGCCGACAAATACAACAGTCACACACCACGACACAACATCCTCGTCTCTCCAGTCGACTCGTCACGGTGTTAACGGGGAGCTGCTCACTTCATCTCCAGCTGAGTCTACTTTTATTTATCGTCTCTGGGGACAAAGAAGGAGGCAATGAAGGGAGATAAATGAGAGTATGGACAGACAGGAACATTAGAGCATGTAGCGGAGAGGAAGAGGAAGAGGAAGAGGAGGGGAAAGGTTGTTAGAGGAGGAAGGCTGGATGTTGGATGTGGAGGAGCACAGCTGGAGGCCGTCTGCAGATTCACTCACGGTTACACCACATGATGGGAGGAGAGGTCACGCTCTGACGGAGCTTTTACCGCCACGGGGCAGACTACATCAGCAGAAAGAGACAGGAAGAGACAGGAAGAGACAGGAAGAGACAGGAAGGAGCTGCTGCTGCTGAGGAGGAAACCTCAGAGTTACCAGTTACTACTGGAAACCAGTTAGGAGGGACAGACTGGAGGTGTCCAGGTGATGATGGAGTTATGAGGGACAGACTGTAGGTGTCCAGGTGATGATGGAGTTATGAGGGACAGACTGTAGGTGTCCAGGTGATGATGGAGATGTGAGGGACAGACTGTAGGCGTCCAGGTGATGGGACAGACACCACTACGTCTCTGATTAGGAGCCACAACAGCAGCTTTTGTATTAGTGTCTAATACTATAAACCTGGAGGGATTATGGAGGCTAATCCAGATAATAATATTATGGGATGAAGGTGAAACACACACATTAGAAATGAAGGCTGGAAGAGAATAAAACACTAAAGACGATACATTTCTCATATAAACTGTTAGAAATGTTGGACAATTTAATGTTGTAAAAACAGAAAAACAACAGAGATGATCAGTGAGTTCAGTCAGAGAGTTCAAATCAGCATTTTTATAGCCTGTCATCATTTATTTACTGTATTTATTTATTCACTCCTTACAGAAAAAGCATTTCCATCTGTGAAATTAGACATTTTATTAGACAGGAAGGCGTATAAACACCACGACATTACACGGACATTCAGCGTGTCATGAGGACGCATTTTAGCGTTTTCGTGTGTCATTTGTAGCCACGCAAACATCCACAGTTCAGGCAAGAAAACCACTTAGTTAAGGTAAGGTAAGGGAAAACATCATGTTGGGCTTAAAATAAGTACGTAAACTAAGTAAAACACGTTCTGAAACACCGTAACACAACTACAGAAAACACAAACATCACTAATGTAACTTACAAAACAAAACACTGCTCAACTACTTTCTAATTTCTTTAACGCATCAACGCAACTTGTGATTTTTAGGTTGTAGCGGCTCAGTTTTAAAGCTAGAGTGAAGATCCTGGTATCATAGTAAACTATAAAACCTGATGAATCCATTGGTACTAACCATGTCAGACTAGCTGGTCATGAAGGAGGTTAAATAACGCTCCAAACTTACACTAAAGTTTGGTGAGGAAAAACTGTCATGGCCATTTTCAAAGGGGTCCCTTGACCTCTGACCTCCAGATCAGTGAATGTAAATGGGTTCTATAGGTACCCACGAGTCTCCCCTTTACAGACATGCACACTTTATGATAATCACATGCAGTTTGGGGCAAGTCATAGTCAAGTCAGCACACTGACACACTGACAGCTGTTGTTGCCTGTTGGGCTGCAGTTTGCCATGTTATGATGTGAGCATATTGTTTTATGCTAAATGCAGTACCTGTGAGGGTTTCTGGATCAATATCTGTCATTGTTTTGTGTTGTTAATTGATTTACAATAATAAATATATGCATATATTTGCATAAAGCAGCATATTTGTCCACTTCCATGTTGATAAGAGGATTAAATACTTGACAAATCTCCCTTTAAGGTTCATTTTGAACAGATAAAACATGTGCGATTAAATATTTTAACGATTAACAGCCCTGATATATTTATGTTCATAGAAGAACACAGAAAGAACATGAAAGAAAATGTGTATATGTGTCTTTCAGGACCTTCACCTCGCTCACTTTAGGCGAAACTAAATTCACACGGCGGCTGGCGTTACCACGGTTTCGCACAATTTATGATTTCATAATCTCAGAGAATATTTAATTTTTGCTCGTAAATTTACGACGACTTTAATCTAAAAATGTCTGAGTTTTTTCTCGGAATATTACTAATTATTAATAAAATTATTTTAACCTACATTAGCCTTAGTATGCCGTCGTAGTATTAGACATTTACTCTACATCTGGAACACTTTTATATTACCACCTGATCTGATCTGATCTCTATGAAACTACAGCACAGCAGCATCTTCATCTCTTCTGACAACAAGAACTCCTCCCTTTGATTAGAGCCCTGAAGTCATTCACCATTACTGACCACAGAGATGAGGAATAAAATAAAAATAGCCTTCTGACTGAGTGGGTTTTTGCCTCGGAGCATCCTCTTAAAGAAGCAGAGCTATCCTGTAGTGAAGGAAGGTTTGTGGTATTTTAAACCTCTCAGAGGAGGTTTCTCTCAGTGTGTGATGCTGAATGTTAATGAGGCTCTGTGCTGCTCTACCTGACAGTTTGACGGCCGCTGTGTGTTGGTGTGTTGGTATGTGTGTAGATGTGTAGATGTAGATGTGTTTCTAGCTCCTCTACCTTCCTCTACCTTCCTCTTCCTCTACCTTCCTCTGGGCCGTGAGGATTCAGGTCAGAGCTCATTGTTGCCGGTAGGAGGGAGATTATCCTGAAAGCAGCTGAGTCGGCGTGTTGAGTAAAGAGGTTGGTTAGTGGATCGTCTGGAGACCCCGAGCTGACTGTCTGCTTCGCCTTCAGCCATGTGGTTGGCTGGTAAAATATGGATTAATCCCCCCCATCTATCTATCTATCTGTCTGTCTGTCTGTCTGTCTGTCTCCACCATGAAAAGCTGAAACAGAAATAGAGCTGCTTTATTTAACCAGAAGATGTTTTGGTGAAGGTCTGTCCTCTCCTTTGTCTCCTGTTAAATGTTGTTTGTGTTTTTGAGTTTTTTGCCTCTAAAGATGGGAAGTGAAAGGAAGTGTCATATATAGTATAATGTAAAGACATCTGAGACACAGATCTAATGTTGGTTTATCTCTGGTAAACACCAGATCTTAAGTGTGATTCTTTGTGGAGAAACTCACAAAGATCTGTCGATTAAAGACCGACTTTACGATCTTTCAGAGGTTGTAGCGGCTCAGTTTTTAAACTAGAGTGAAGATACTGTTACCATATGAAACTAGTAAACCTGATGAATCCACCGGTACCAACCACGTCATACTAGCTTGTCATGAAGGAAGTTAAATAACGGTCCAAATTTGTGCTAGGAAAAACAAAGATGGCGACGGCCAAAAAACAAGATGGCGACGGTCAAAAACCAAGATGGCGACGGCCAAAAAAACAAGATGACAACGGCCAAAAAAACAAGATGACAACAGCCAAACACCGAGAGGACAACGGCCAAAAAAAAACAAGACGACAACGCCAAAAAAACAAGATGACAACGGCTTAAAAACAAGATGACAACGGCCAAAAAAACAAGATGGTGACGGCTTAAAAACAAGATGACAACGGCCAAAAAAACAAGATGGTGACGGCTTAAAAACAAGATGACAATGGCCAAAAAACAAGATGACAACGGCCAAAAAAACAAGATGACAACGGCTTAAAAACAAGATGACAACGGCTTAAAAACAAGATGACAACGGCCAAAAAACAAGATGACAACGGCCAAAAAAACAAGATGACAACGGCTTAAAAACAAGATGACAACGGCTTAAAAACAAGATGACAACGGCCAAAAAACAAGATGACAACGGCCAAAAAAACAAGATGACAACAGCTTAAAAACAAGATGACAACGGCCAAAAAAAACAAGATGACAATGGCCAAAAAAAGCAAGATGACAACGCCAAAAAAACAAGATGACGACGGCCAAAAACCAAGATGCAACGGCCAAAAACCAAGATGGTGACAACCAAAAAAGCAAGAGGGCGACGGCCAAAAAAACAAGATGACAACGGCTTAAAAACTAAGATGACAACGTCCAAAAACCAAAACCAATCACCGAAAAATGCAATTCTTGCAGAAATCACCAAATCACAGCATGGCTTTTTCTCTGGTGTTCTTCAAGGTCTTGGTGTCTTAATGTGGTATTTTGGAGGGATTATTGATCATTTTTATCAATTCTCCAGTGGTAAAAAAATGGTTAAATTTAGCACCAAATCTGTGTAACAAATGGTATCAACCCCAAAACTCCTGCAACAACTTATAAGACATAACAGAGCATGAGGATGGACATCAGATACTTCTATCATAATGTTCTAAACCCTTATACACTTTTACCATTTATTTTCTCTCAGAGGTCTCAGAAGGTTAAATCAACTAATTGATTTGTGTTGTGTGTTAGCCGACTAAGAATTTCAGCCCAAACACACGTTGTTTCCTACGGTGCAGTTTAACCTCCGTTGCTTAAAAAAGAAAAAATGTTCATTTAAAAAAACAGCAGCTTTTCCTACGAAGTCTTCATTCTGTCCATGTTTCATGTCAGAAGCTGCTTCTCTTCACCGCTGGCTGAACCTTTTCATCCGGAGACAGCCCCGGGTCGCCTCTAATGGCTCGTCCATGTGCCGTCATTCAGAGTGCTGCGACCCCGTTGCTCTTTCCTTAGACCCTCGCTCATGTCACAGTCATTACATAATGACTGATGCACTCTCATGCACACTCATTTCCTGCGGTGGTTCATAGCGTTCATTCTGCGTACAGTACAGTGTCACTGAGATATTCTGCATTATAACCAGCCTCCTCTATTCATGTGTAAATGCTGATGTGTCTGAAGTACGCCCAGCTCTCCTACTATCACTGTGAACACTGGTGGATGGTTGATGGTTGATGGTTGATGGTTGATGGTTGATGGTTGATGGTTTCTGTTTCCGCCGCCCACGCAGAAGAGGAATCACATTGATCTGTGAGGTTAATCTGGCCCTGATTGAATGGGATCCAGCCAGCGTTCCCAGTACATTCAGTCCATCTGCAGATCTGTAGCTCAGAGAGGCATCGATGTGTCAGCAGCTCTGTGTTTACTGTCTCCGCTGAGGCGACTCATCCAGGCTGAATATTAAGAGAGGCGTCCATTTAACAGATGAATGAAGTTCAGCGCTGCAGAGGAGGTTTCCTGTTTGGCTCGTACCGGTTCAGATGGTACGTCTTGGCACGCTGTTCTGTTGTGTGGGTTTAGTAGAGCTGATCTCCTGATTCGACACTATCACGATACCTGGGTGCAGATTCGATATTACGATTTATTGTGATTTTTGTTAACCTTTTTACCACTAGACCATGGGAAACAGTTGAATCATACACTTCTAGGGACTTTTACTTTGGAAAATCTATAAATGAATCCAGTAAAAATGTTTGATTTTCAGCATGTATGTAGTCAGAGATGTCTGAATATTTCAGACTTTTATTCAAACATATATCGGCCTTTATTCAGACAAATTTCAGACTTTTGTTTGAACATATTTCTGCCTTTTTTAGGCCTTTTTTTTTTTTACATATTTCGGACTTTTTTTGGAAATTTTTTGGGCCATATTCCGGACATACTTTGGCATTTTTTCAGCTTTTTTTCCAGACATTTTTTGGACATATTTCAGCCTTTTTTTTCTGCCTTTTTTCAGCCTTTGTTCTGACTTATTTTCGGACATATTTTGGCCTTTTTTTTTAGAAGTTAGCGTGCAGCTTTAGCCGTGATGTCTAGCTCTGCTTTTCCTGTCAATGTGTGAAACCCAAAGTGTTTCCATCCTTTACTGGATGTGTAGTGTTTACCACGCTGGATTTAACATGGGAGGGTGCAGGTTGTATCCACGCTGACCCTCCAACATTTGTTTTGGTTGACGGATACGGAACAGATATGACGTCACGTTACTCAGACTACAACAATAAAAGTGGTAACTTCCTTCTACCTGGTAAAGAGAGTGCACCGTGTGGTGATATCTGGTTTAGTGTATATTTGTGGAGGATAAAGAGGCGACATTAGCCACCAGCAGCAGCACATCAGCAGCACTAACCAGATCTGGAGTCATCTGGAGGAGAGTAATCGTACAGAGGGACTGTGTACGCTCGATGTGCAGACGGAGAGATTGAGAGGAAAATTGGATTTCAAGGCTTCCCATTAGGAGGGCCGGGTTCAGTCAGTGTACTGTACAGCTGCAGGCGTGCTGATTGTGATAGCAGCCAACACCGGCTGAGGAGGGAGCATCAGTACACACATACTGTACGCTCATTCACTAACACATCCCAGAATATAGGTCAGAGTTTTATTTACATGGAGATACCAGTTTACAGGGGCTCTGCAGTCGCCTCTCGTTCCTATCAGACCCGTTAAACACCATTTATTCCCTCTTTTCCTGGCGGGTCATCTGCTCTACTGCACCGCCTGGTCCAATCAATAAACACACATTGTAAATACTATCAGAATGTTTGTCTGGTTCTGAGGTTAGCAGATCATCACCCCGATACAAACAGTGAAGCTGTTGGACTGACAGTAGGAAGACCAGCTCCTGGTTGGGGTCTTGCTGTTTTTGTCGGCAGTCGATTCATTGATTTGTTGATCAGCAGAAAATGAACTGACAACAGTTGGTAATCGATTAGTTGTTAACAACCTCCAGTTCCAGCTTTCTCTTGTTCAAATCACTGTAAATTTAATATCTTTTGGTTTTTGGGAAACGTCTCATTGGTATCTGGGAAAATGTAACGGGCAAAAATAACCGGTAGATAAATAACCATTAGTTAAAGCCCTAGATGTGTTCGTATATGTAGCTCACTGATTGTGCAGACTCATACCGACTCACGTCATGAGTGGATGAAGCAGCAGTTTTTGGAGGAATGTGGGTCACTTCCCCCGCCGCCTCCCATCTCTCTAGCGTTCACACACATCACATCTATCCATCCGACTGAGAGAACAGACACAGTTTATACCTAGAAGTCACAAAACCAGAGTCTCTCTCTGTGAGGCTTCAACACACCGCTGTTACAATAAGTCCAACGTCCACAACCCGGTCTCCTACAAAGTTACCTTCCAACACAACTAAACTTCAGTCTCAGGTACGTTTGGAGGGAAACGGTCGCAGTTTTAAACACGTGGTTAACGTTGTAAATGGAAATAAAACAAAACAAATCTACTTCGTTAGGTTTAGGTTGACACGGATGATGTTTTAAATACTTGAAAGCCGTCAATAATCCCTCCAATATACCACATTAAGACACCAAGACCTTGAGGAACACCATAGAAAAAGACATGCTGTGATTTGGGATCACAAACTTTTTTTTTTTAGATTTCTGCAAGAATTGCATTTTTTTGGCGATTGGATGGCGAGAAACCCCCTTATTGTCAATCTAGCTAGGAAAGCCATCCATCCTCTGAATGCTCTAGGTCTCTAGTCTGATCCATCTATCCTCTGAATGCTCTAGGTCTCTAGTTTGATCCATCCATCCTCTGAATGCTCTAGGTCTCTAGTTTGATCCATCCATCCTCTGAATGCTCTAGGTCTCTAGTTTGATCCATCCATCCTCTGAATGCTCTAGGTCTCTAGTTTGTGGCTGTAAAGTTTCATGAGGCTGTGATTATCCTAGAGGTCACCACAGGTCATTTTATACAGTGAGGTCAATGAAATGTCTCCTATGGGGACTAACATCATCACACATGAATACAGTTGGGCTCATTGGATCCACCAGAGTCTTTGCCAAAATTTAGCTTAATTTTGAGCGTTCTTTGGCCTCTTTCCTGACAAGCTAGACATGACAATCCCATGGTTTGTACCAATGGATTCCTTGGGTTTTGGGATGGCTGTCACCATCTTTGGTTTTGGCCATCACCATCTTGTTTTTTCCTCGCCAAAATATAGCACAAATTTGGAGCGTTATTTAACCTCCTTCACTACAAGCTAGTATGACATGGTTGTTACCGATGGATTCATCAGGTTTTATAGTTTCAGATGATACCAGTATCTTCACTCTAGCTCTAAAAATAAACCTGCTTCAGCCTCTGAAAGACAGTACAGTTGGTCTGGATCGCGGGTCTCAGCGGGTTAATGCCTGTAATTTAATAAACCATCATGGTGCTGCTTGTTTGCGTTCCTGTCCACCACAGAAAGGTGACCAGTAGAGGACATATTACCTTCATGCCAGTGGATAAAGACCCAGTTAGTGGTTTAAATATAGTTGAGTGTGTCGGGCCGGCGGCTGCTCCGCTGTATGTGTGTCACTGTGTTCCTTTGTGCATTGTGCCCTCCATCACCCTCCATCACCCCCCACCCAGTCACCCACCACTCTATTGATCGTCGGGTATCAAAGGGCCGCGCCGTGCCCAACAATGCCCCTGTGGTTGCCAAGCAATCAAGCGCCTGATAAACACACTGGCAGAGCTTTACGACGTCCTGTGTTTAACGCACTCCTCCCCCTCCGACGTGTAAACCAGCCATGTATTGTTCCTCTCCGGGAGAGCTGACAGTAAGTGATGTGAACTCTCTCTATTAGGCTGTAACAACACGGACGGATGACATGACGGTGTTGTTCTGGTTGGTTCATCAGGACGGTGCTTCATGCCTTCAGGCTACCAGGGTTACTAACTCTAAACACTAAAAGCTGGCTGACCCTCCTGCAGCTCCTCCCCGGAGGCATGGAAGCAGCTAAATTTAGCTTTAAAAAGTAGCGGTGTGGTTCTTATTGAGTTTACCCCGCTCTGGTTGGTCCTGCTCCCTCTCCTCCTCTCAGTAAAAGGCTGGTTGTCCGTGACTCAGCCAGAGCAGAGCAGAGCGAGTGCCCAATGAATTATTGAACCGCCGGTGGAGCCCTCATGAATTATCTAACCGCGTGTCGCCCGGCGGAGCGGGGCAGCTCATCTCACCAGGAAGCCTCGGTGTCAGAACCACGTAGACCTCGGTGAGGGTCTGATAACAGAACCGGGCCGACCTGGACTCTAACACACATTCATCGACATATAACCTGCAGTAAAGACTTCTACTGACATTACTGTATGACTGGCTTTCACAGTCTAAACCATAGACTTTAGGCTGTCGCCATCTTGGTTTCTGGCTGTCGCCATCTTGGTTTTAGGCCATCTTGGTTTTAGCCATCTTGGTTTTAGGCCATCTTGGTTTTAGCCATCTTGGTTTTAGGCCATCTTGGTTTCTGGATGTCGCCATCTTGGTTTCTGGATGTCACCATCTTGGTTTCTGGATGTCGCCATCTTGGTTTCTGGATGTTGCCATCTTGGTTTTAGGCCATCTTGGTTTCTGGCTGTCACCATCTTGGTTTTAGGCTGTCGCCATCATGGTGTTTGTTTACTGAGGTAATAAATCCAGTGAGCAGTTGGCTCTTTTTCTCATATTTCTTGGTTATTAATGAATGTAAGAGTGGTCAGTTTTGGTGGTGAATATGTTACTGTAGATTCACCGTAAACTCTCCTCTGCTTGATGCCCTCCTGTAATCTCCATATTGATTATTTAATGTGTGATGGAGCTGCAAAATATTGAGAAAAGTCCCTGAACGTTGTAGTGTGTTCCTGTTGATGGCAGGTAGCCTTGAGATGGAGAACTGTCATTGATAATGGCTCCGCGGCGTCCGGCTGACGCTCCGTGGTGCCTCTTTGTGCCAGTTATTCCCACAGGAAGTCGTGGTTGTGGGACGCCCTCTGGAGTCTCTCTTCATATGGCCGCCGCCACGCTGTCATCACAACACACAGCAGCAGGAGACACAGATCCTGAGAGGTCTTACGCAACGTTCACGCCTCGTGTTAGAATGGTTCATTGTTACGGCTCGTGTTCCTCCAACTGAGCAGAAGATCTGATCAGACGTCAGCATCCTGCTGCGTAAATAATTGTACATATTAATGAGGATGAGGTTGATTTTAGTGAGATACAGTCGAGGAATCATCCTGGTGTTATGTGAAGAAGAAGAAGAGCTCCATTCATTTTAATTATTCATGATCGGTGAAGGAAACATATTGATTGGTGTCAATCACTTCCTTCTAATGAAAGCCGTCCTTCACAGCCAATAACACTCAGATCTCTGATGCAGATGGAGGTCAATGGTGCAGCACTTATTATAACATTATCTAATATTGATATGTGATGATGCTCATAACAGGTCCTCCAAATTAAACAACAACAAAGCACATCGATTGGACAGCATGACATTGTTTGTCTGTGCCTTCCTAAACTGTTTTATGATGGGACAGCAACTTGGTTAGGGAAGGGAATTATGGAATGCCATTCACGCCAATATTAATTAATTAATTAGATAAATAAATAAGTAAATAAATAAATAAATCCTGAAATATATAAATGAGGCAATAAATATATAAATACATGTAAATAAAAATACACATTTATTTATTTCAAGGGAATTTATTCCGTAATGCCTAATTTATTTATTTCAGGATTTATTTCTTAGCCATATTTATTATTTATTTATGCATTTATTTATTTAATATTGGCTTAAATAATATTCCATAAAGAAAGACCGTGGTTTGGGTTAAAATAAGTTCTTTTTTTGTTTTTATTGTAAACATTTGTTTATTTTTATTTTAAACATTTTAACACATTATGCATATGAACTCTCCCTGATTAGAACACATGGCATTATATAAAATACAAAAAGTAATAATTGATAACAACAATAATAATAATAATAATAACAATAATAATAATAATAATAATAATAATAATAATAATAATAATAATAATAACAACAAACATTTAAAACTTAATCCACATAAATAAATATTATTAAAAAAAGGATTAAAGGTGAAAATTTACTGAAAGAAAGAAAGAAAAAAAAATACAATAAAAATATGGTCACACATAAAAGACAGTATACCATAAGAGTATGGAACATTCCTCACAATAAATAAATAAATACATAAAAATGAATGAAAAAGGCTATGAAATACATCCTGAAATAAATAAATGAGGCAATAGATACATAAATAAATGTAAATATAAATACACATTTATTTATTTCAGGATTTATTTCATAGGCATATTTATTTATTTATTCTATTTAATATTGCCTTAAATGACATTCCAGAGGGAAAGATTGTCGTTTGGGTTAAAATAAAAATGTATTTTATTGATTTTATAATTTTATAGATTTAACACATTATACAAACTCCCAGATTAGAACACATTATATAAAATACAAATAATAATAATAATAATAATAATAATAATAATAATAATAACACTAAAGATAAAAACAAAATCCACATAAATAAATAAAAAGTGAATAAATAATTAAAAAAGGATTAAAGGCCAAACTTTACAGTAAAAAAAAAGGAAACATGAAAATAAAATAGAATAAAAATACATTCACACATACAGTATAGGACAGAGTATGGCACACATTCCTCAAAATAAATAAATACACCTCCAATGCCCCAAGTCACCATTTTTAATAAATTCCAAAAATATCTCCCAAATAAAATAAAAGAATCTCTGAAGCTTTCTTCCTCAGGATATAAGTGCTTTATTAAGGTTAAGGGATTTCTTTCCCCCTTATTTCTTGTGATCTCTCTGCTGTTGACGGAGTAATGAAGGCCCAGAAAAACCCTTAAAAAGCTTTGAATCCTTCATTTAGAGGGTTCAGGGTTATATGGGGTTATAAATGCATCATGGGATTAAAGCTCCAGTATTTGTCACATCCAGGGTGTTTTTATATCCAGGTTAAACGTCAGGTGTCTGACTGAGAACTGGACTGTGGTGGATTAGTTCTGATCCAGGACACCGTGTGTGTGAAAGTCCTGAATGTGATCCAGGTCGGTCTGACGGAGCAGCTGTCACCTCGTTCTGACCGGAGAGAGAGAATGAAACGGAGGAGAATCAGAGATTAATCAAGTGATGACACAGCAGCAGCAGCAGCAGCAGCACCTGCCTGATCTCTGCTCTCGCTCTCAGAAAGCACCTCGCTACTCAACCGCCGCTTTCTCCCGTTGCCATGCCAACCACGAGGGCTGGAGCATGCTCAGTCTGGCTGCTTCTCTCCTGTAACAATAGCCAGCGAGAGAGCTCACACACACTCAGTGTACTCCAGCTCGCCGTGGGAGCGACACGGAGACGAGAGAGAGGCTGATAACACACACCGACTAACACACACACACTCCTTCAGCAACAAAGGTGAGTACACACACACACACACACCTGCACACGTTAACCCTGTGAGAGCTGGATTCTACGTCCTCGTGGTGACAAAACTGGAGATATAGAGGAAGCATGTGTCTCTTTATGTGAATCATTTTGATCATATATAGCAGCATCCTTACATGTGTGTTTTTATGAATGGTGGCAGCAGGTCGCTTCTTTCTTCTGCTCAGCCGGAGGTCGGAGGTGTACTGTAGTAGTTTGACAAAGCGGAGCAGGGAGCGCTCAATAATTCATGGAGCCTTGTATGGAGGGAAGTGAGGGGATGACAGCAGGTGTAATGTGATGCTTTGCATGGACTCCGCTTTATAACCTCATGTTTGCATATTTCTTAAAAGCCTGGTCTTTGTGCGCTCATCTGCAGATAGAAGTCTAAAAGGTGAAAGTGTCTCCTAGAAGATGAATAGATGTGATCTGAGTGAGCGTCTATCTCAGATATCAGATCCTCCTCCTGTAGTCTGGCCTCATCCCTCCCTCAGAGGATCCTCTCTGACTGACTGAGAGAGAGATTCATAGATTAATAGTTGTGGCTGATGGATTCCCGGCTGATCGATAGTGAGTTCCTCTTGTTGTGTTTGTGTGTGTTGAATGAATATAAATGTTCAGGTCTTCTATGTAAACTAGAGGTTCAACCAGCGCCGGGGGATGTGGGTCTAAATCAATATGATGATATGAATGACGATATATCGATGTGACTAGATGGTGAATGTTTTACTGTTGTTCATTATATCAGGATAAAAAGAGTCTGTGGTACTAAAACAAAACTGTTTTTACTCACTTTTTAAACAATTCGCTTGAAATTCTTAATTTAAACACCAGGTTGCTTTAACTCCCCTATTTCACATTATAACCCTCTGAGACCCGCAGGATCGTGAGCAATCCTGACTGACTTTGTTTTAAAGCTAGAGTGAAGATCCTGGTATCATAGTAAACTATAAAACCTGATGAATCCATCGGTACCAACCATGTCATACTAGCTGGTCATGAAGGAGGTTAAATAACGCTCCAGACTTGCGCTAAATATTTTGGCGAGGAAAAACTCAGTTTTAAAGCTAGAGTGAAGATACTGGTATCATATGAAACTAGAAAAAAGTCTGAAAAATGTCCAACAAATTTCTGAAAAAAAGTCTGAAAAATGTCAGAAAAAAAGTCCCAAAGATCTCCTAAAATGTTCGAAAAAAAATTCTGAAAAACGTCCGAAAAAGAGGGCCGAAAAAAAGTCTGAAAAATGTCTGAAAGAAAGGCAGAAGAAAAGTCAGATGCTGGTATCATAGTAAACTATAAAACCTGATGGATCCATCGGTACCAACCATGTCAGACTAGCTGGTCATGAAGGAGGTTAAATAACGCTCCAAACTTACGCTAAATATTTTGTCCATCTTCAAAGGGGTCCGTTGACCTCTGACCTCCAGATCAGTGGATGTAAAACATGCAGTATAAAGGTGTTATTGTCTCTTATTCTAAAATGGTGTGTTATATAATATTTCTGCATACTGGGGTCCCTAAACAGTCTCTGAATTACATAAATTGTCCAACTGTGTTCATGTGTGATGATGTTGGTCCCCATAGGAGACATCTCATTGTAGTGAGACCAGTTTACACAACACAAGTGTTCGCCATCCAATCGCCGAAAAATGCAAATTCTTGCAGAAATCTCCAAAAAGTTTTTGATCCCAAATCACAGCATGACTTTTTCTATGGTGTTTTTCAAGGTCTTGGTGTCTTAATGTGGTATTTTGGAGGGATTATTGATCATTTTTATCAATTCTCCAGTGGTAAAATGATGGTTAAATTTAGCAGCAAATCTGTGTAACAAATGGAATCAACCCCAAAACTGATGCAACAACTTATGAGACATAATAGAGCATGAGGATGACCATCAGATACTTCTATCATGATGTTCTTAACCCTGATACACTTATACACAATGAGCTGCATTTCAAATTAATCTCCAGGTTCCAGCTTTCAGATGATGTTCACCACTTCTATGTGACATCTACCGTTGACCTGCTATCTCCCCCTAAAGACCCCCTGGACCCCCCTAAAGAAGACTAAAACAGGTCTATTGTGGGTCTCAGAGGGTTCATCACTAAGAGAGATTTCATATTAGTCATTTAATTTATTGTTAATATAAAGAGGAAGACAACAACACCTAGCTGAGAACAGACCAATGAGACACCAGAGGACACATGGAGGGACAGACAGGAAAGAGGGAGTTGATAGACAGACAGACAGACAGACAGACAGACAGAGGCTCTTTCACCCTGAGGGAAATTGGAAAGTAAATTGAGTTGACGGAGGTTTACATAGCGATGGAGATGCTGATGGAAGAGAGAGGGTTGTTCTCGGGGTTTAGGAGGTTCAGACGAGGCTCATCGTCTCTGGTCCTGATGTTCCTCATCTACCGTTCATAAAAACACCTGAGTCTCATTAAACTACACCTTCTATATCTGAGTCAAACTGCTGTTACTGTGAGGATCTACTGTACATCCTGTATGGTGTTACTGTGAGGATCTACTGTACATCCTGTATGGTGTTACTGTGAGGATCTACATCCTGTATGGTGTTACTGTGAGGATCTACAGTACATCCTGTATGGTGTTACTGTGAGGATCTACATCCTGTATGGTGTTACTGTGAGGATCTACTGTACATCCTGTATGGTGTTACTGTGAGGATCTACATCCTGTATGGTGTTACTGTGAGGATCTACGTCCTGTATGGTGTTACTGTGAGGATCTACGTCCTGTATGGTGTTACTGTGAGGATCTACGTCCTGTATGGTGTTACTGTGAGGATCTACTTCCTGTTTGGTGTCGGTAGAATATAAAGTGGCGTCCAGTGAAGGATGTCAGACAGACGGACAGTGAGAGGATTCACTGATAGGAAGGAGGGAAAGCATCGCTTCTTAATCTTCTTCTTCTTCTTCTTCTTAGTCTTTTCTCTGTCATCATCTCTTCTTCCTCTCTGGTCGGACAGTTTAGAGACAGGCGGTTTCTACTCGTCACAGCTGGAGATCTGAATAAACGCTGCTCAGAAACCTCAATATGTTTGGTTTCAGCCAAAATCTGTTCTTCCCACAGGGAATCAAAACTGTCAAGTATTCCAAGAACGTGCTTTCAGCAGTTCGTGAAATAGTTAAATTTTTTAGATTTTTTTCAGGCCTTTTATCTGACCTTTTTTTCGAAATTTTTTAGGAGATCTTTGGGACTTTTTGGGGATTTTTCTCTGACATTTTGGGGTTCTTTTGGAAATTTTTTAGACAATTTTTTTGACATTTTTCAGACTTTTTCCAAACCTTTTTTTCAGACGTTTTTCGGACATTTTCAGACATTTTTCAGACTTTTTTCAGACATTTTTTTTAATGTTTTTTGGACATTTTAAGACATTTTTCAGACTTTTTTTGGGCATTTTTCAGACTTTTTTTCGAACATTTTTAGGAGATCTTTGGGACTTTTTTGGTAACGTTTTTCTGATTTCTTTTGGACAATTTTCTGACATTTTTCAGACTTTTTTTCAGACATGTTTTGGACATTTTTCAGACTTTTTTCTAGTTTATTATGATACCAGTATCTTCACTCTAGCTTTAAAACTTAGAAACAACCTAAAAATCACAAGTTGTGTTAAATAAATTAGTGGCGTTAATTGAATTTGCGTTAACTTGTTATTATCACGCCTAGAATAAAGTTTAGTTTATGTTTCACCACTGAAATTCCAACGAGACGCTGAAGAAGATGCAGACCATAATAATAACATATTATATTATATATTACACTGTGAATACATTACTGAGCTCAGACGGCCGTCTAGTGTTGATGCTTGTAAGTCAGGTCTCTGTAAACGGTGCTGACAGTTCATCAATTGCTCTTCATCCTCATTCTAATCCCACCACCATCACTTTCCCTCCTCTTCCTCCTCCTCCTCCTCCTCTTCCTCCTCGCTGCTAGTCATCACATCCCTCCATCTCCTTTCATCACTCTCTCCTCTCTTCCTCTCCTCTCAGTTTAAGCCAATTACAGCGTGTCCTTGGTTTCTGGAGGAGGAGGAAGAAGAAGAAGGGATTTTCCTGCTCTCCTCTTCCTCTCTCTCTCTCGGTGTGAGTCATCCTAAATGCCTCCAGCAGATCCAGAGTCAGTCAGTCAGTCAGTCGATAACCGGGCTGTGATGTGTCTGTGATGGATCCTTGTTAAAAGTGACAATGAGCTGATAAGAGAGGCCTTTAGAAAACATCGACACCCCCTCAGCAAGGTCAAAGGTCAGCATCGATCCAGAGAGAGGAAGAGGAGGAGGAGGAGGAAGAGGAAGAGGAGGCGGACACGTGGCTGAATCTAAATACAACTGGTTTATCTTTATTTTATAGAGTCGTGGATTCTTCTCTCAGTAATACGACCAAATATTAAATATTATTTTACCTGATCAGAAGTAGTTTAACAGTAGGGACTCTTATTTTGAAAAGAGGCTTCTTCAATGAAACATTTTCCTCTTTTATTCACTTTTATTCTGGTAAATACGGAAGCCCTGAATGGCAGCAAGATTTTTTTTTTTCTTCTGGTGATCTATTTTTTGTATTATTATTTAAAAGGGACCAAGTACAGTTTAAAACATAAATGTCACCATTTGATGCACCGTACCAGATTATAGCTTTAAGATAATTCATTCATTATTTTCTAAGTCTGATCTAAATTATTTTATCTCCTGTGTTTATGACTGAAGAACAGGATAATAATATTTAGAAGTTCCTTTTTTTGTGTCTGTGTGAAAACTGGTGAATTGTTTTTACATTTTTAAAATTATTTTTACTTTTTTTTAAACTTTTTTTTTGCCTGAAAACAAGTGAATTTTTCCTTCCTCCCTGTCAGTGAAAACAGGTGGAATAATTTTTTTTTCTTAGAAAAATCTGCCTACATTTTTAATTCCCCCTGTTTTCACAAACAAAATACAGAATTTAGAAAGATTATCCTGCAAAACATTTTTTTTTTCGCCTGTTCTTGAGTCTTAAACACAGAAGACAAAATAATTTAGATCAGACTTAGAAAACAAAACAATTCTCTCTTGCCTCTCAGGGCTTCCGTAGATAAATAAAGCAGCAGGATCGGAGGTTCAGGTTTAAAGAGACGCTTTGATCAGATAAATGAATCAACCTCTTTTTCTCTCATCTCTCCGTATCCCATCATGACTCACGGAGCCATCTGCTGCTCAGAGATCCTCTCCTACCTTATTACCCTCCTTCTGTTTATTAACGCCACCCCAGGGATCACAGCGATACCTCCATCTACTGTATCTATCCATCCATACCTCTATCTATCCATACCTCTATCTATCTCCTCTGTTCATTCAGGCCTTTTTATCCCTCTACTCTCACCTTTTTCGCTGAATTCATCTCACCTGATATCATCCTCATCCTCTCCTCTTCCTCACCTCTTCCTCTCTCTCCCAGGAGACAGATTGTAGGAATGAGGTCAGACACACTGTGTGTGTGTGTGTGTGTGTGTGTGTGTGTGTGTGTGTGTGTGTGTGTGTGTGTAGTAATTAAAGTCAGACACAACGACACACTTCTAACTGTCGGGGATGTTGAGAGTCTCTGGAGCTTCAGAGTCATTTTGTTTTTGTGAGGAGAAGAAAATTAAATGGTGGTCTGAATTTGACCCGTTTTATTTAAACTGTTTCTCTGTTGAGGAACGTTGACGATATCTTTAAAAGAAAAACATCCTGGTTCTATTTCACATGAAGCTGCATGAATGAGCAGCTGAAGGAGGAGATGAATGAAGTCTGAAAGGATAAAGGATAAAGGAGCAGAATGACAGTTTGAGGTGTGACTCCGACTCTGTTAATGAACTGTTGGTGGATCTGAGAGTATTTTGAAAGCTTTAAAAAACACTAAATATGGAAGATGATCTTTTGATTTGGAGCATCAGAGCACTCCTGAAACACTAGGGGCGCTATTTTAACCATCTATAGCGCCTGGTCTAAAGGGATTTTAGGGCGTGTCCAACTCCACTTCTGCTAGTTAAGCGGCGCATAATCTGGGCGCAAAGTACGAGGCAAAGGGGTTGCATTTAGTCTCTTCATTAATCACAGGAATTAAACCAATCAGAGTGTCGTCTCTCATTCCCTTTAAAAGACAGGTGCGCTTTACGCACTGGATTGCAGCCGGGCGCTGCCGGAGAGGTGGTGCGTAACGCAGCCGAGCGCTGCCATAGAGGTGGTGCGTAACGCAGCCGGGCACCGCCGGAGAGGCCGTGCATAACGCAGCCGGAGAGGCGGTGCGTAACGCAGCCGGAGAGGCGGTGCGTAACGCAGCCGGAGAGGTAGTGTGTAACGCAGCCGGAGAGGTGGTGCGTAACGCAGCCGGAGAGGTGGTGCGTAACGCAGCCGGGCGCTGCCGGAGAGGTGGTGCGTAACGCAGCTGGAGAGGCGGTGCGTAACGCAGCCGGGCGCTGCCGGAGAGGCGGTGCGTAACGCAGCCGGGCACTGCCGGAGAGGCGGTGCGTAACGCAGCCGGGCGCTGCCGGAGAGGCGATGCGTAACGCAGCCGGACGCTGCCGGAGAGGCGGTGCGTAACGCAGCTGGGCGCTGCCGGAGAGGCGGTGCGTAACGCAGCCGGGCGCTGCCGGAGAGGTGGTGCGTAACGCGCGGATCCATCAGCCTCAAAACTCAAGATAACAATGCGCCAACAAAGCGCCTGACCACACCTCATTTAAGACCAACACGCCCATGGACATACAGATGGGTGCAAATACATTTGCTACTTACACAACGTGGGCGTGAAAATGGCGCCGCTTTGCGCCGGGTGTAAGATAGATAGAGTCCTAACTGAGCATCAGAGCTCGTTATCATTCCTCTGCTTGTCTCTTAAATGCCGGCAGTGTTCTTCATCTTCTCCTCCAGCGTTACACAAAGCTACATCTAGAGATTACTCGTTAGAGCTCACTCTGTTAGTCTCCTGTTCTGTCTCTCTCTTCTTGGTTCATTCAGCGGTGATGAAGCCATCGCTTCATTTCTATCAGCTGGAGCTTCATGAACTTCCTGTTTGAAGATCACAACTGTAAAGTGTCAGATGGGATTATAATCACCACAGTACAGATGTTTGATCTGGTTCCTGTAGGTGTGTGTGTCTACCTGTGGCTCTAATGTTAGCTCTGTGCAGCTGTTGTTATGGATCTATAATAACCTCCATCAGTCAGTCGATGGGACAAACACTCTGCTGATGATGATGATGATGATGATGATGCCTCTTTATATGGAGGCTTGTTTTCCTCTCTGATCACTGGTGATTACACGGCTTACTGCCTCATCAATTAAACATGAACCACACACACATATTGACCACAGATGTGTGTGTGTGTGTGTGCGTGCGTGCGTGCGTGCGTGCGTGCGTGTGTGTGTGTGTGACTGTAATGTAACTTGACCTGAGTGTCATTTGAAGTATTTTGGTACCTGCGGGAAGGCGTATAAATACCACGACATTACAAGGACATTCAGCGTCATGAAGACGTATTTTAGCGTTTTCGTGTGTCATTTGTAGCCACGCAAACATCCACAGTTAGGTTTAGGCAAGAAAACCACTTAGTTAAGGTCAACAACGGTCAACAACCTCACTTTTTACGTCACAAACTCTTACAGATGTGTTTACATTGCAGTCAGTTCAGGATACATGATGTACAAAAGACACGCGGAAATCAAGAAAGGCGTATTTATTGCACGCTAAACGGCTTGAGCGTGTCGTTTTTATACCACGCAACAAAACTACGGTAACGGTTGCAGTTAGGTTTAGGCAACAAAACCACTTAGGGTGCTCTCGTTTGTCTGGTCTGATCTAGAGTTAAATTGATAGTTTTGGTTTTGTTTTCTATTTAGTCTGGTTCGCTTTCACTGTGCACAAATTAAATCAGACCAAATAATAACATTCATTTGCTGAGGGGCGGTACGAAGGAGTGAATTTATCTTTTGTGTCTCGAGAGCTGCCTCTTCTCTGCAGACTTTGATATATTGCTGTGGAAGTGTTTCCACTTTGTCTCGTCACTGATCTCCTCCAGTTTACCTCCGGTAACTTTATAAACTTTTTATGGACTTTATTTATCATATTCTGTGTGTTCTCTTCGTCCGTCCTCTCCCACTCATGTTAACCTGTTGTTTACCTGAGTCCTAGACCTCGTCTCATAGCGGTAAAAAATAACAAAATCACTCTTGGTAAGATATTATAGGAACTGTCGTACGAGGATAACGATGCTCACAGTGACACAAATAACTTCACAAGAATGTTGCCTGAATAAAATACTGTACGGAAATTAAGAAGTAGTCTGAATAGAAGAAATAAACAAGATTTTTGCTGCTAAAAGTGTTGAGATTTAATATTGATCTCTTTAGCCCATTGACATTTATCTCCCTTTACTCTTTCTAGCTCCTCTATTAACCCCTGGTGTATCATAAAGAGGACATCCAGGTGTTTCCTGTGATATGTCATGTGTTTTATTAATTTAATATCGCTCTACATCCATAATCTGTTCATTGTTTTGTATCTTCTAAATTCGTCCGTCAGTAAGACAGGTTGGAGTAAAAGGACATTCTCAATTACAGTCACACCCCGTCTGTTAGAAAGAGGAATCGTGGATCAAACAGCCAACAGGACACGTAGAGAAATGAATAAGTCTATTTAGAATAAGAGGCTGATGTTAGTCAGAGGAGCATCAGAGTCTCTTTATGTCCCTTCAGAGCTCCGGAGCTCTTTATCTTTATGACGAGGTTAGTCGTATCAACGAGAGCGCCGCTCATCATTTGCATGATTTTGTCTCCTTTGAAGCAGAAAGACTTCCTCTTTATTCCTCTCTGGGTAATAACAGCAGGTCTGCAGGTCTGATCAGGGAAAAGCTAAATGCAAAAGAAGGACGGTGTTATCTCTCTCTCTGGATGATTCATCTGCATCATCTCCACCTCCCAACACATGCCGAGGTCACCGGCAACCACAGAAGAAGAGAGGAGGTTGTTTCAGAGGTTTTGAACCTTTGGTAGTGCATTTAACTTCATAAGACCTGACTCAGTTACCGTGTGTTTGTGAGTTCTCCTGCAAATGTCCAGCAACACGAGTCTTTTCAAAATAAACTTCCGTCTTCACAGGAAACTACTGAGTTAGGTAAAGATGGTATTTTGGATTAAATCACTACAGAAGTGTTGACAGTTAATGTCAGTAATCAACTGGTTTCATGGTGATATCTGTTAGTTCATCACCTGTAGTGTGTCTCTTCTTATAGGTAGAGGAACTCAAAGTTTAAAGGAGAGAACAGACTAAAGGGTCGGAGGAGATCTCGGTCAAAAAGAACAAAAGAAGGAGAGTCACTGAGCCAGCCACGCAGTGGGCCGTCGCACCCAGATCATCACCCTAAAGTACCTGAAGACCTTCTAAACCTGAACCAAAGAAAACACCAAAAACTAGAACTATACCGGAGATCTCCAGCCCAAAATAAACCAACCAGAACCCAACAGTCTGACCCACGCTGGGGGAAACATTCAGGGAGGAAGGAGACGCTGCTGCCGGCTGGCTGCTCTGAATGCTTCTGCCAAACTCTGCTCCTCCAGTCCTCTTTATCCTCCTCCTCCTCCTCCTCCTGATGAGTAACTGATCTCAGGTGCTGCATTCAGAGGATGGCAGGTAGAGAGGAGGAGAGAGAATAAGACACTCCCACTAATGCTGAGCAACGCTGCACATGCAGCCACACAGAGCTTGAAGTAGAAATAAATAAGTTCTCTCTCTTATCCACATATTGTTCTGTGTTCAGGTTCAGGTTCAGGTTCAGGTTCAGGTTCAGGTTCAGGTTCAGGTTCAGGTGACTGTATTTGTACCTGTATAGGTCGATTTGTTTTGCAGCAAAAATAGAGGATGGCATCCGTATTGACGATAAATGAAGCAGTAGAGCACAGACAGAAGACAGACAGAGAGTACTCAAAGGCTTACCGGGATCAGGACCCAGCAAGAAGAAGGCCACAAGAACAATATAAAATAACACTGAAATATCAGGACAAAAGACCCAATAAAACAAAAAAATTCATTCTTCCACCTTTAACAGAATCACAGTTGAGCTTCCTGTTTTTCTAGTAATGTATTTCAGCTCTTAGCTTGTTTTGGGTCGTGCAGTTCAGCTTCCAACTCTGACAGTTTGACAGTTGTCCGATGCATTTGCGCCTTAAGATTTCTGTATTTTCAGCAATGCTTTGCAATTCATTTAACGAACAGTGACCCTTACTGTGACGAACAGTTCACTAATTATTTAATAATTACAAAAAGGAAGTTATAGCCCCCTCGTTCTCCTTCTGGTACCGTCCGTCGGCTCGTCCAGATGCTCCCCACATCGTTTTTATGTTCATACAGATTATGAGGCTGACACTGCACTGTCGCTGACGCTGTCGCTGTCCCTGACGCTGTCTCTGACGCTGTCTCTGACGCTGTCCCTGACGCTGTCTCTGACGCTGTCTCTGACGCTGTCTCTGACGTCGCTCTGACGCTGTCTCTGACGCTGTCTCTGACGCTGTCTCTGTGTCTGACGCTGTCGCTGACGCTGTCTCTGACGCTGTCTCTGACGCTGTCTCTGACGCTGTCTCTGACGCTGTCTCTGACGCTGTCTCTGACGCTGTCTCTGACGCTGTCTGTGACGCTGACTCTGTCTCTGACGCTGTCTCTGACGCTGTCTCTGACGCTGTCCCTGACGCTGTCTCTGACGCTGTCTCTGACGCTGTCTCTGACGTCGCTCTGACGCTGTCTCTGACGCTGTCTCTGACGCTGTCTCTGTGTCTGACGCTGTCGCTGACGCTGTCTCTGACGCTGTCTCTGACG
>CAKALU010052234.1:0-17285 GCA_916700995.1 Hozukius guyotensis | reverse complement strand
GTCCAGAAACCCTCACAGGTACTGCATTTAGCATAAAATAATATGCTCAAATCATAACATGGCAAACTGAAGCCCAACAGGCAACAACAGTTGTCAGTGTGTCAGTGTGCTGACTTGACTATGACTTGCCCCAAACTGCATGTGATTATCATAAAGTGGGCATGTCTGTAAAGGGGAGACTCGTGGGTACCCATAGAACCCATTTTCATTCACATATCTTGAGGTCAGAGGTCAAGGGACCCCTTTGAAAATGGCCATGACCGTTTTTCCTCACCAAAATTAAAAAGATGATTAAAAAGATGAGCGGGGACAGGAGGGAGTGGAGTTGTCGTGTTTTGAGTAGTGGAAATGATGTTGCTGTTACCAATAAGGAAAAGGCTGAGATAAATACTTTTGTTACAGTTCACAGTTCTGATAATTTGTCTGAGGAGGGAAGAAGAGGCAGAGAGAAAACCAAATCTGAAATCTTAGAGGCACTTAGGGGAAAGGAAAGCACTGAGGATGAACAAAATGTCCCATTATTAAGTAAAACACTGGTTAAAGTGGGAAGACTGCACCAGGGAAAGATGAAATTATTATTTAATAAAGTGTGGGAAAAAGGAAGAGTCTCAGAGAGCTAGAAGGAAGCGATTATTATTCCGATAAGGAAACATGGGGAGGATGCCAGTAAACCATGGCATGTCTTTGACATCGCATGTATGTAAACTGATGAATGTATTTCCGGGAGAAGAGAGGTATGGTGGCTACATACCAACGTAGATCTAGCGGAGGGAGGGGCACTGTGGATCCAGTGTTGTGTCTGGAGGATGAGATAAGAAAAGATCAAGTAACTAAAGAGACAGTGGTGTTTTCTGATGTGGCAAAAAGACATGTTATGGAGAGAAGGGCTGATGATCAAATTATACATATTATGGGATTCGGATGGAAAGTTTTCAACAGGACTTTTTTGAGCGACACCCAGGTTCAAAATAGGGTCAGAACTGTCACAAGGAAACATGGTGTAGATAATGTAACACCTCATGGGAGTGGTGTAAGTCCTACTTTATTTCCTGTGATGATAAATGATATATTTGTAAATACGCCAATGGATACGGGAAGATCACTGTTTGCAGGTGACGGACGGGGCTCTGTGGAAAAGAGGGAGAAATGTAGTTAAGAAAATACAAGATGGGATTCGTCAATTTGAAATGAAATGGGGATTCAAATTTTCAGAGAAGACAAAAGTTATGCTCTTCACAAGAATGAAACTCAGGGATGGTAATAATCTTTTTTTAGGAGTGTATATTGATCCCAGATCAACATGGAGAGAGCATATTAGAAAAATAAAAGTGATAAATGTTATGCAAGAAGTGGAATGTGGAGCTGATGGATCTATGGTATTAAATATGGATTAGCAGCAAAATCTATATGCTTGCGGAGCTGGACGGCTCAGGCTTTGATTTTGCACTGTGGTTATATGCTATGTATTGCATTTAGTACTAGTAATTTAGTTCTTTACATATATTTTGTTTATATTGTAGCATTATGTACATAATTGTGCTGCCTGCTCTCTCTCTTGCCCCCCCGAGTTATGGAGTTATGGCAGTTATGGAAGGCCCTCCCTTCCATAACTACATGGACTAGATGCACTTTATTTTGTTGTATTTTATCATGCACCTTAACCTGACTGCAATTGCACTTTTAACTGCATTTGTTTATGATATTGCACATGCTGACTGATTATACTTGTTATGTATTTAATTATTTATTATAATCATTGTCTTTTATATTGTTTTAGATTGTCTACTTACTTTTACTGCCCTTGATGACAGTTTGCACATACGACACTGGTCACTAACCTCATAGCTGTCTTTATACAGTACCCTATACTTATAGACTGTCTTTTAATGTATTGTGTATGTGATGGGGAGTTGCAAACTCAATTTCGTTGTACCTGTACAATGACAATAAAGGAAATCTAATCTAACCTAATCTAATCTAATCTAATCTAATCTAATTTACATGCTCCTTTATTCCTGTTTTCTTACATTTCTTGTGTTTATCCTACAAGAGCAACTGTAACTCCATAATTTCCCCCTGGGGATTAATAAAGTATTTCTGATTTTGATTCTAATTGCAGGAAATATGTATCAGACAGAAAAGACATAATGGAAGAAATTGAAAGAATAGGGCCAACAGGAGCAGGAGTGAAGGCCCTTCAGATCCTCCGGTACTTCTCTTTTAGTTGTTCCACAAAGCAGAACAAAAACATTTGGTGATGCTGCTTTCAGCCTTTAAGCTCCTTCCAGAGGAACTGAGAGGAGCTGAAAATATTGATATTTTTAAACGTAAACTAAAAACCCATCTATTTAGTCTGTTTAGTTTATGTAGTGTTTTATAATTTTATAATTTTATGGTTTTATTGTCTATACTTATTTTATTTATCATCATCATTATAGTGTTTATTTTACTATATTTAGTTTAATCAACATTTTATTGTTGAACATTATCTTTTATTCTATTTTATTAATATTTCATTATTTTAATACAATCTGCCCATTTTTTTGTAGTTTCATAGTTTGTATTTATTTATTTTTATTGTTATTTTTATTTCCTTGTATTTTATTTATCTTTTATTATCTTAAATACCCATCCTTTATTGCTTTCTTATTCAATTAACTTTTATATTGGTTGTTTTGGTGTGCATTAGTCTCTAAATCTATTTTTAACATTCTACATTTTTGTCAATCGTCTGTACAGCACTTTGAATTGCATTTGACTTGTTTGAAAGGTGCCATATAAATAAAGCTTGATTGATTGATTGATTGATTGATTGATTGAAGAACATATTAACAGGAGTGTGGTGAAAGTGGACAAGGCAGAAGAAGATGCTTCCTAATGAGGAAACTCTGACATACTGGACACTGTAGGAGTTAACGACCTCCAGAAGATGACAGTAGTGCAACAATTAAAGGATGCAAGCTGCTGTTAAATCTCAAAGAAGAAGAAGTTATTTTTTTGGTCGTGTCTAGAAGGGAGCTCGCAAACCGCGAAATCTGATCTGAGTAAACTCTCGCGAGACTTCGAGATCAATGCCTACAACCTTAACTAATCGAGATCAATTTCCTAATCTTAACGATCTCGCGAGAGTTCCTCTGGTTTGGGGGCTCCCTTCTAGCCACTAGAAGACGCCACATATCATCACATAGTATCGTTGTTCGTATAGCTAGGAGGCTAATCAAAGCCAGTTTGTTTTGAAGAATTAACGGAAAACAGAGTCTTTAAACTTTAATATCGGAGTCGCTGAAAAACAGAAGCATTACGTCGGCAAATGGTTCACAAGGTAGGTATTAAACTAAGCTAAAATTAGTCAGTTAGCTAACAAGCAGCTAGTAGATTAGCTACTGTTAGCTAGCATTCTAATGCTAATTAGCTTGTAGCTGATATATCAAGATTAGATTATAGGACACTTTAGAGAGCTCTAGTGAGGTTTTAGCATTTTTCTGTTATCTTCCAGGTCTCATTATAACCACAGACAACGTTGAAGTCATTGTTGTGCCACTTGATTAACCTACATAAATCTAACGTTAGTTATCTTTCACCCTGATGCTTTATTTACCAACAATGCCAAGCATGGAATTTAATTTCCCGAAGCTCATTTACATCACTGGACCATTTGTGTTGTCTTAACAGCTAGTTACAGTGTGAACTGTTCTCATGAACTTCAATTCGGCACTGCTTTGACACGCCTAAAAGTAACGTAACGTAACTATAGTGGTATAAAGTTGAGAGTTTACTGGAGGTCTTGAGTCATGGCTGATGACAACATGTTGGGAGGAGGAGTTTGTCCAGTGGAGGATACAGGGTCGTTGTTGGGGTTTCAAACTGCTGAGGTGAACTGTACATAACCGTGGTGGGTTTAAAAAATTGTACACAAAATAATTATACACTTTGAACAGTACATTTTTCACTCTGAACCCAATATCTGACTCCATTTGACACTCAAAATGTGTAGTTTAAAGGTCCCATATTATGCTCATTTCCAGGTTCATACTTGTATTTTGTGTTTCTAGTAAAACATGTTTACATGCTATAATGTTCAAAAAAAACTTTATTTTCCTCATACTGTCTGCCTGAATATACCTGTATTTACCCTCTGTCTGAAACGCTCCGTTTTAGTGCATTTCAATGGAATTGCAATGGAATTGCGTTGCTAGGCAACAGTTTGGGTCCATGTTTACTTCCTGTCAGCTGATGTTATTTACATACACTGCAACAGGAAATAAACTAGGACACATTTAGAATGTTTATGTTTAAAACCATGTAATGGTCTAAATATTGTATATTTGTGACATCACAAATGGACAGAAATCCTAACGGCTTGTTTCAAACGCACAATTTCTGAACACTGGCTGTGTGCGTTTCTCCGTATATTGAGCGTTTTAATAGTTTAACAGTATTTATATAGCACTTAAACCTGCTTTATAATACAAAAGACATGAAAATCGGACTTTTTACAATATGGGACCAACAACAAACCACATTATGCTGCTTTGCAGATGCCAGGTCAACATGGCAGCTTGAAGCCCAGGAAGAGGAAGAGCAGCTCCAGAAAGGTTTGTGTTAACCTGTATACAGGGCAGTCTGTACAAAGAGCAAGTAAAGACAGCAGCAGTTATGTTCTACTGTGTCACACTGAGTATATGTCTTCAGTCCAATAATGTCTCTCTTTTAAACAAACTTCTAAAAGAACCGTGTTTGATGTTTTTTTTCTTAAACTGGACAATTGTTACTGGCTAGACTTTCACAACTGCATCTGAGAACTGTACTTGACACACACGTTAGGCTCGCTATTCAATATGTCTTGCATCCTTACCAAAGGATGTTGATCATGGTTAGCTGTAATGTCATCCTAACCCTGGTCTTTAACTTTCTCTCACAGGCTACAAGGAGGAGATGTACGAAAAGTCCAAAGACACAGCCAGCAGCAGAGAGCAGTTCAGTAGTCAGTGGTAACAGTAAAACAGACGGTCCTCTGGAGAGACTCTCGCGCATCAGCTGTGAATGCCACCAGTCTGCAGGCAGGAGGAGATGCTCAGCATCCCCAGAGCTCGAAGGACAGGAGGGCAAAGAAAACGAACTGAGGACGAGGCTGGACTTGGACAGCTGCAGAGGGAACGGCGTCTGGGACAAACAGGAGTCTGAGGACATGGATTGTGAAGAAACCAGCAAAAACATCTTCCCAGATGACGACAGTAATCAGATTCTGCCTGTGGAGCAGTTCTTTGGAAACTTGGATGCTGTACAGGTGAGATATTTTGGTTTAGCTCTCATAACCACAGTACCTGCATCAATTGTTAAGTAACTGACCAATGAAACCCTCACTGCTAGTTGACTGAGTATATTATATATTTAAACAAATAATGCTATCCATGTATGCACTCATCACAAGGTCTTTATGTGGGATATGCGTACTGCTTTTAAATGTGTCAGCGGCAGCAGTTAGATTTTTTTAGATGAAGATTATGTCCATGTTGAATGAATTACCAAAAATCAACTTTTTTTATTTTACTACAGGACTTCCCTCAGAGATCGTCAGCGACTTCTACCCGCGTTCACAGGGAGCACAGGAGACGTTACTACGCACCGGAGGACAGCGATGAAGATGAGGCGGGCCTCAGCAGTATGCAGCCAGATGACAGAGGGGACACTTAGTGAAGAGTAACTGCACTGATGACTGTGGTGGACTCAAAGTCATGCCTACAGAAGGACATAAAACGCTCAGCACTTATGAAAAAGCAGCCAAGTTGAACTACTGTTCAGATGCTGCTTTCAGCCCTTAAATCATAACGCTGTCACACATGGGAGCATGTGTGACGATGAAGTTGCCCGCTGCGATGTGAGTATGGGAGGCATGAACTGTTGCTGGATCTGCTGTTAGCCTACCATCACCTACAAGCCATCATCGTATGTGTATTTGCTTTAAACCTGCTTCCGGTACCCCGCCATGTGCTGAAGAGATTCGTCACAACTCAAAAACTAGTTTACCACTGGTATTTCTGACTTTGTTAATAGTTTGAAAGCAAACTTTTGGTGGTAAACTTGGAAATTTATAGTTGTTGACTTGACAAGGACCGTCCAAACGCACAAAAATGCCAAATTGTTTTCAACCCGTAACACTTAGCCTGAAAGCCGAATATCTTATTCAATTTGATATTTTTTTTAATATAGCTAGAGAGTATAAGGATTAATATAGCCACCTGTGGAGAACATATAGTGCCTGGTATAATTATTTATTGCTGAATTAATGCTCTTACTTGGAGGGTGTGTTGGCACAGCACTTTATTTAGACAAATATGTCTACATAACATACTGCTTCATAATTTGAGTTTGCAGTTTGAGATTAGCCTTGAGAGATGCCAAATAGAACTGAATTAAACTAAAATTGTATAAATGTGGTGAGGAAGGAGGGTACACGTGTCAAAGAGGTGTTTCATAATGAGAGATATTTAATATCACAAATCCAGTGTATAAGATGAATGTCATTGTTCACCAAGTGTCATACACACATCTCTGTGTGCCCAGTTTGGGTTTGTTTTGGCAGCTGCTTAACATACTATACAACACATCTGTATCATAACATATATATATATATATATATATAAACATATACATCAACATCAACGCAGCTAATCATTTTCTCTGATGAGGTTCCTGCTAGGTTCACATTGGCAAACATGACAAAATTCTATATGAAAAATGTATTATTGAAAAAAACATGACTAAAAATGTTGAGGTTTGTGAAATAAGTCTTCAGCGTGTAAGTCAACTGAGAATAACTGAAACTAAATGTAATCTAGTCATCAAACTTTGATGTTAAAGGGATAGTTTGGGTGTTTTGAAGTTGGGTTGGATGAGGTACTTATCCATAGTCAGTGTATTACCTACAGTAGATGATGGTCCAAGCTGTTGTATCCATCTATGCACTTGCCAAAGCCACCAGACTCCATTGAAAAATAACAGTAATTTTATCTCTCAGAACACGGGGGTTGCTGGTCTACCACTGCCTCGATTAGTTAGTTTGTTTTAGATGTCGACTGCTAGTGGATTTTTAAAGGCCGATATAATAACGATAGTTTGGAACAGGAAAAAGCCGATAGACGATTATTTTGGCTGATATCTTATTTACTTCTGCAGCAGCCTAGTGGGCTACTTTTGCATACGCTGTTTTTTGTCACTTAGACTTTAATAACTCGCAAGAGAACATCCTGAAGTGTGATTTGGTGGATTACTACTACTACTCCACTATCGGAGCACATTTCCGCCGATAGTTTGTAAAACGTCCTATTGGCGCCGAAGTCACACAATAACACAAACAAACTAACCGATCGAGGCAGCGGTAGACCAGCAACTCCTGTGGTCTGCGAGGTAAAATTACAGCTATTTTCAATGGAGTCTGGTTGCTTTGGTGAGAGCATAGATGGATACAACGGCTTCAGTTCCCTGCCGGAAACATAGACGCTATAGTTGTAGCATAGTAAAGCGCTAAAAATATTCTAAATATAGCATACACTTAAACTGATATTGATTTAATTATTTTTATAAGTACCTCATGCAATGCCACTTCAAAACAGCCGGACTATCCCTTTAACAGTAATTGCACTAGTGCTATTCACTCCTATGCAACTTTCTGACTGAGTGAATGCCGCATTGTAATCATTTCATGCCTTTTACATCACCGTGCCAGCGAAAAAAATATATAATAAATGTTTTTCATGATTTTAAGGTTTGTTTAAGTGTATTTACTTTTGTCTAACAAAGCACCGTCAGTCTGTATTGAAGCTCTGAAGGCTTCACTGGTTCAGAAAGCAGAATGTGGTTAAAAAAAATCTAGCGAGGTAAAAAGGCCACGTCACCTGGTTTTCCATCTAATCTTTCTACAGCTGACTTCTGAGATGATAATTCACAGAATGTATCAGTATAATACATTGTGTCGTCACAGTTCATACAAATGAAGACAAATACTTAATTCTTTTCATAAAAATAAGAGTAAAAATATTCACACCAAGCGCCTCTTCTTCCCTTTGACCTTCTGTTTTGAGTTGTCTGTGTTACTGGCTTGTCTAAAAATCCTCTTGGAGTCACACAGCAGGTTGTGAGCTCCTTTCTTGTGGCACACGATGTGAACCAGCTTCAGGTTTTCCCTGGTGAACAGCAGGCTGTAGAAGTAGTCCAGGTTAACGTCGGTGCTCTTGTGATTCTGTAGAGCTTCCAGCAGAGCGGGAATCACCGCCCTCTTCTTTTCAATCCTGTACACAAGACGAAGAAGACATGTTTTAAACAGCAGGTATCTTGTTCCACTTAATACGTCAACCATTGTTAGCTGTTATATTACATCACTGTCTACCAAAGATGACTGATAAATGATTTGATCCTTGGTGATTTCAATATTCACCTGAATAAGTCCTTCAATCCTATAAGTGAGATTTTCTGGCACTTCTCGATACATTTGGTTTCACTCTTGCATGAACTTGCAATGATGACACCCATGACTTGATTTTATCACAAATACTTATTCTAATATGTCAAATGAAATGTATGAATTCATGTTTTTGAATATGCCAGCATATAGCTAGGCTTGTTTTGCCCTTTGTGACAGTGAAGTGCTTTTTTTTTGTTACTTAAAGAGTCCAACCTGTGGTCCAGATTCCATGTGCTGAAGACAATCCTGCTGTCTCGGCTGCCGTACGGGTTTATGGAGTGGAGAGACCGACACAATTCCTGCTCAAATGATCCCTGAGGAGGAGGAAACACAGAAAAAGAGGTGTGGAAACAGTCAAAAGCAGGTCCAGTTCTTTCAAAATATTTGGGAAGTTGGGAGGAAAGTGTCGCTGGAATTTATAGAAATTTAGCAAATGGGGAGGTGACTCTCATTATGTGGTTTTATTCCTGTAATACCTGGCAGGTGAACCATCCCACTGGAGTACAGAGGCGATCTGGTTCCTTTTCAGTCCTGTCAAAGTAGCAGCCGTTGTACTTTGCCGTCTTCAGCATTTGCGCCAGGCTTTTTGATGTTTTCAGAAACTCTTCCCTGACTTTAGCCTTCTCTATGGTTTTAGCGGCAGCGTCCAACTGAGAACAGAGACATAACCAAAGTTTTACATATTATACCAGATGCTTTAAAAGGTATAATATGTAACAGTTGTCTGTTGCTGTTTGTAAACACACAGCATTCAAAGTTGCCCTTTCCTTGGCACAATGAGCGAGCAAAGGGAGTGAGAAGAGCGACGTTCGAATGAGATATAGAGTAAATGATGAGAGGTAGCGGCGTTAGTGAAAACAAAGCAGTGAATCAGAAAAATGAAACGTAATTACTGACACCCAGAAACGCCCTGAGCACAGCAAAATAAGGACAAAGAGAAAATCCAGGGAGAGGGCTGAAGACACCACCACACACTTCTAGTGGGTCATAAGTGATGATTGAGAGGGATTATTTTCATATCAGTCTATACATTGTTTTTGTTTTTTAAATCCTGCATATTATTCTTCTAAGATTGATTAATAGAATAAGGTGTTTCACCTCCTTCATGTAGCTCCTTATCCTGCTCTCACAGTTGAACTTCATGTAGGCAGACTTTGTCTTGAATCGAGAATCGACACCTGAAATGAAACCCCATTTAACAACAAACTCAAGTACAGATGAAATCTGAGTCACATCGAGTGTTTAGCGGAAACATGGAGTTGCTTTCATATTGTTCTAATTAGAAAAATATTTTGAGGCCTAAAGACTTTCAGAGTCAAGTCAGTTTGTTCCTCATTTCCATAAGGATGTTATTTTTTCATAGACAACATAAGCCTGTATTCAGTCTGACATGACCAAATGAATAAGAAGCTGATTAGAGACCGTTCTTAGATTATAGCACCAAATGGCTCAACATAGCCGTGCTGTGGTGGGACAAAAGAAATTTAATTTGTCTTAAGGGTAGCTGATCCCCTTCGGAGCATGAATGTAAAGTTTCATGACCCTCTGCCTTATAGATTACGAGATACATTATCCTATCTTCTAAATTAATCCAGTTCACATTTTGCACAACATAAACATTATTGTTGTCAAAGTGGAATAATTTGCCACGTAGTAATAAAGAGACAAATGTCATTATAACATTAAAAATAATTTGTTTTAATGTGAAAAGGAGCTCCTTAAAACAAGAACATTTTCTTATAACGAGAAACAATGTCATATTTTTTGCCATTGTGGCAGCTCAAGTGTTGTCGTACCTTTGAACCAGTCTCCATCCTCCTCTCTGCTCTCCAGCTCAGATCTGTCCTCCAGGTTGAGCAGCAGGTCAGTCAGGATTTTACGCCTTTTAGGAGACTTCTCATCAGACAGGAGTCCCTTCGCCGCTTTGATGAGGCCGTCGGCGTGCCGGTCTGTGTTCAGTAACTGACCGATGTCACACACAACTGGAATTGGAACCACAGGGGTCAGAAGGGTCAGACATCATCCTACCTCTAAATGTATACTGTTTGTCTAGTCAGGAGAACACATACACAAGTTTAGAGTTGAAGCATTTGTTTAATGGTGTCTGAGGATGATTCACCAACCTCCGCTCCATGTCTGATCTCTGCAGAGAAGAACAAGTTCAGTGTTGTCTGGCAGAGTTGGGAAGAATTCCTCCGTCACTTCTGTCCCGTCTGCATACAAACAAACATGTGCACCAGAAGATGGCAACTGGGAACAACATGAATTTATACAACAATGAGAATAATAATAGTTTAAATTCAAGTGAAATTTAGGACCAAATTAGGACATTTTCTTTCTTTTTCTCCCAAAAGGGTTCTGAGCCATTTCAAAAAATGTATTTATTTAAATGTATTTTTCGAGTTTCACATTATTCAAAAGGGATGCCCACTATCTCTCGCTCGTTGTCTTACACTATGACCACTTGTGAATACCGTGATAGCCATCTACGGACAACAAAAAGTCTGCCAAGAAGCAGGGAAAGGCTCGGCTATATTGTCACGAAAGATGTTTTCACAGAATGTGCAGATAATCTGAAGTTATGATGACAGAACACGGTGATCTTTTTAGATGAAATGGTGCCTTTACATCACAGAGCTATCTGTGACGCAGTCTGTTCAGATTAAATGGATATATTTATCTTATCTTGGGCTGGAGGACATGGCGGTGTCTGCTTATCTGCCCTCCTTTGAATGAAGATGATCTGTTGTGGCTACTATCTCAGAAACACTTGGTCCTGTGTAACATTTCATTTGAAAGAAACAGCATGTTTCAAATGATCTTTACAATAAAATATCTGCTGTGTTTGTCACTTGTTTTTTGCACTTACATTACATTCATACACACTGGTCTCTAGGGTAGTTCACTCTATAGCTTTCTAACCTGTTGCTACCTACCTCTGGGGTGTGTTTATGTGCTGCTGTAATGCTAAATTTCCCTCCTGTGCATAAATTAAGTTGTATTTTTATCTTATATGCAGATAACTGTATCGGGAACATGTTAGCATCTCTCTTGTGGATCCAAGTTGTCTGAACGTAATGTGAAACTAATCTTCTCCCACAGTATTAAAGGTCCCATATTATAAAAAAGTGAGATTTTCATGTTTTTTTATTATAAAGCAGGCTTAAGTCCTATATAAATACTGTGAAAGTATCGAAACACTCAATCCACAGGGAAATACACACAGCCCCATATTCAGAAACTCTGCATTTGAAACAAGCTGTCAGGATTGTTGTCCATTCGTGATGTCACGAATATACAAAATTTAGACCCTTGACACGGTTTTAAACGTAAACATTCTAAATATGTCCCAGTTTATTTACTGGTTGCAGTGTATGTGAATGACATCAGCTGACAGGAAGTAAACATGGACCCAAGCTGTTGCCTAGTAACGCAATTCTGTTGCAATTCCGTCAAAATGCGCTAAAACGGAGCGTTTCAGACAGAGGGTAAATACAGGTATATTCAGACTGACAGTATGAGGAAAATAAAGATTTTTTTTTAACATTACAGCATGTAAACATGTTCTAGTAGAAACACAAAATACAAGTATGAACCTGAAAATGAGGACGATATGGGACCTTTAAGACTCTCCACATCTTATTGTAGGTGAAGGTGACCTTGGTTTGGACCAAACAGCGAAAGTCATTTGTGTAGTTGATAAAGTTAACAGAAGCTCCAATATAACGTTAACAGCTGTTTGTTTCTTGTATTATTATTTACCAAAAGTGCTGACCTTTCTGTTTTTTTCTTTTTTTTTACCATATGCTCGCTGCAGAGAAAGCGGAAGTGGCGCTACAGCTGTTGATTATAAACCAGAATAAAACACGAGCTCACCTTTAATAACTTGCAGCCTTTTTTAAGCAACTCCTTCACATCTTTGGCTGCAACTCCGTACTTTTTGTTTTCATTACGACTCCTAATTTTCACGGGTTTAGTTTTCTTGAAGAGTCCAAACATTGCACTGTTTGTTTTCACTGTTTGTAACTACCGCTTCCTTCTTCTTCTTCTTCTTCTTGAGTCTGACTGCACTCAGCGGTGTTGTGCTGCTGCTGCCACCTAGTGGTTCTCTTCTGCTATTGTCTTTGCTTGATAGATACACTAGTTATATAAACATACATTCACAGTATAAAAATAATATTAAAATATAATTAATTAAGAATGAATTGAAGAAAAGGAAAAGATGAGTAAAAAAAATAAAAAACATAGTTTTTGTCAATTTAAAAATTTTGAGGTTTAAGTTTTCAATCGTAGTCAAATGTGTTTTAAAATCAGTATCTTTAATACTTTTTAATTTAATAAAATTGTATTGTATTCTTTTTTTTTGTTTGCTTATTTATTTCTTATTTTTTTATTTCAATTTTAAATGCTGATGTTGTTTTCTCTAGTGTACTTATTGTGTTCGTCTCTAAGCTCAACTACTTAAAAATTGTTTTATAAACTATTGTAATTACGAACCGTAAATTGCAATTACAAAAACAACCTCGAAAAAAAGGGGAAAAAATAAAGTATATGAAAAAAATTAAATCAGTATCTTCAAAAGTATAAAAGGAGGCTATTCTTTTAAGCCATATCATTTTATGGATATAATATTTTGCTAAGATATTTATATTATATAATATATAATAAATAATCTATTATATTTATATTTTTATTTTATATAGTGATGGAGTAAATATATATATATTAAAAGTCCTGCATTTAAAAAGTAAAAGTACATAATTATCATCATTATTATAAAATCTTAAAGTAGGCTACTCATTATGCAGGCAACACTGGCTCCAGTCAGGGTCATATTAGACCTAGTCTATCCATTTTAATATTTATTCATTATTTGTATTATATTATTATGATGCATTCATGGGTAAGCAGCATTTTGATTTTAGGTAGAATACTAATACTAATACTACTAGTAAATGCAGACTGGTAACATTATATGTTGTTGCATGTCGGACAGAACACATGGGAGGCAAAGTGCTTGATGTTTACATTAAGCAAAGTGTTGGGCTTCTACAAATGTCATAAAAATAAATAAATAAACTTTAATTTTTCACGTTTGTGGGCCCTCTCCATCTGGGGGACGACTGGAATTGTTCACAGCTTTGACTCCACCTCGCTGGTAATGGCACTGACTGTATCACTGACTTTAAAAAGGAAAGTAAACTAGTCTTGTGAGATTTGGAGGCTCTGTACTTCTGTATTCCTGTCAGCCAACATTGCCCTCCAATTCTGGCACCCTGAGGAACCCATCAACCTAACAGTGCCCTAACCTAGAGCAATGAAAACAAGTTGTGCCCTTTTCACTAAAGCCCTCAAACTTCTGACTGTTTTGGTAGATTTTCTCTAACAGAGATAAACTCAGTTGCAGGCAGGCCAGCCATTTAACATGGCAATCAATTTAATTCCCCCTTGTCCCAGACACACTGAAGTCAGATAAAGTGGACCAAATGGGCCAAATAAGATCTGAACACTCCTAAACTTTAACAGGCAGTCACGGGAAGTTATCTCACACTGCCATAAAAAGCGCCATATACCCTTTTAACTGTAATGGGACACTATTTAAGTTGAAATGTTCAAGCTTTGATGAGCTATTTGGGTGTTTCCTGTCACCACAGACTGTTGTAATATTACTACTACGAATAATAATATTAAGATTATCTTTAAAATAATTATTAAATAATCAAATTTATGTTATTATAATATATATACATATATATATAAATATATATATAAATATTTATATAAATATTCATATATATATAAATACAAAAATAAAATATATATATATACATATATCTCTATATATATCTCTCTCTCTATATATATATAGAGAGAGATATATATAATATCATTTTATTAAAGTATTTATGGTGCTGAAATAACTGGATGTTTTACTTTGTTTGTCGCATTTATGGAAGATTTATTAACTGTCGGCTGCACGGTGTGGCAAAGTGAACATCACCATAGCAACAGATGCAGCGCGATGGGACATACCAAATGAAAGGGTTAGCGGATTAAACGCGAATATTGTGAAATCATGTTTAGATGTAAAATTTCGGGGTTAAGCCACTAGTTGCATAAACACAACATCCTCGTATGTTAAATCCTTACTATTTGTATAATTTTTTCCCCCGAATACACCTCTCGAAATCATTCATTTACTCGTATAACCCCCTCTGCACCGAGTAGTGGAGTCGGATTTCAGTATGGCGGCCGCTGGTTTGAAAGTCTGAACCTCACGGGTAGAAATGATAACATTAACACTAACAACTCGTTTGTAACGCTATATTTCTGAATTTTTACAATGACATTCTCATCTTTCTTTTAAACTACAGGCTATGGTGAAAGCAGAAGACGTATCCACCATGGCAGACGGCTGGAGAGAAGTGTTTGAGAGAAGCCGGGTGGTTCCTCCGCCCAGTCAGACAGTCCGCCTGGCTGTGGAGAGCCACTTCATCCAGAACCAGGGCTTCCAGCTCAGCCTCAGCCGACTCTCTGCTGCTCACCTCCCGCAGGTGATAGCTCCTTAAACGCACCTAAATTCAGTGTTTTTTGTGTGTGTAGTAGAGTCTACTGACTTTCGGCTGTCATTATTTAGCAAAGATATGATATAGTTCCCCTATGATACGTCACAGAGCATCTGAAGAAAACTAGCCAAACTCCATCCAAAAAGTTCATAATTAAAGGCGACTTTGTATTTTATTAACTGGTCAGTTAGTTGACCACTACAAAATACCAGTGTAAGCATGCTATGGATCTTCTTGTAAATTCGGCATAGAGATAATCCACCAAACACCACCACAGTTAATCCTAATCCATAAATGTCTCATGGAAATAAGAAACACATTTAGATCATTTAGTTATAGAGTCCCACGGTGCAGATTGAACCGTTACAAACATTAATTCTTGCTGATGTCTATTAAACTTCTCAACAACTCGTAACATAAAGCTATCATAATGACAGTGCAATATGTTTAGACAGTGCAATATGTTAAATAGGGACAGTGCAATATGTTAAATAGGGACAGTGCAATATGTTAAATTGGGAGAGTGCGATGTGTTGCATCTGTGTAATATTGGGCTCTTGTCTGTGCAATATGGGCAAGACGGTAGAAGATGCAGTGCACTTCCTGGTTGCAATACCTGCCATGGTGTGTGTGATAGTATGTGCCATTATGTAAGTGGACTGTGTATGTGTTGAAACATCTGTTTCTGTGGAACTGTTTCCCTGTCTTGTGTGGAATCGTTTATTATTGTTGTTGATGCTGTTTTAATTTAGTGTTTGTAACTGCAGTTGGATGGAGTCCAGGAAAAATTGCCCCACGGGGACTATAAAAGTATATCTTATCTATCTATCTTATCTTAGATGCTTGAGGAATGTGTGTTAATTGTGCACCACCAAGTATGCAGAATTTAAAGTCTTGTTTGAGTGAAACTCACTCACACCAAAGCAAATTCCTTGTACGTGAAAACCTACTTTACAATAAATCAGATTCTGATGTTTGCTGAGAAGTTGAGCAAGTAAATTGGAAGATTTTAATGTTTATATCTAAATCCTTTGAGGGTGAGGATTACCTGTGACTTTTCTAATGTGGGTGTTTTCCTTTTTTTACTCGCAGGAGATGTCAGAGGGGGAACAAGATGCAACCTACCAACTGCGAGTGACCCTGTTTGATAGAAACCACCAGCACTTCTTTGGGAAAACATGGAAAAGCCCACCCCAGAAAATGAAAAACAACAAGATCCCCTTGAATGAGGTAGCTTTACCATCACAATGACATTAGGCCAGACAACTGCAGATGATGCACAGCTGTGATTCACTGTGTGTTAAGTTTGCAGACTCTATTTAAAACTCCTCTCATGTTGTTTTGATAAGCAGTGGATTGGTGATTATATAGTGAGATCAATGCCTATTCAAGCATTAATTACATTAATTTAGCACAGCCATTATTTAATTAAAACCAACTCAAAAGCTCCACCACTCAAGACTTTCAATTAGCACTGATGATTGGACTGTGTTCTGCTGCGCTCTTGAGAACGTTGTCAGCCTAAACTCAGCGAGTTACAAACTGCCCTGATTGCCAATAAGTGATTCCAGTTGCATCCAAATTCTTCTAAGTGTTCCAGTCAAGTTGAAAAACAGCATATTTTTATGTGAAGCAACAACTTTTAAAAGTTATTAATGATGATTTTTCAGATGAAAATTGTGGATACAAATCCAAATTGTATCAGCTACCTTTTACATTGCTTTTTCTAGCTAGGTTCTAAATCACACAGAGACTGCGGCAATGTAAGAAGTTAATCTGTCCCTAAAATCTATCCCCTGAAAACTTGATTTCAAAGTATTTCTCTATTACATTCAACAGTCGTGAGTAAATAAGCAACACTGAAAAAGTATAACAAAGTTGAGGTTCAGAAATATAATATCCATAAGTATTATTTATTTCGAGTTTAATACTCCAAAACTCATCTTATCTCCCTCATCAGGAGTGTGTGTGTGTGTGATTTGATCAGATTTAGCTGACACTGATCTGTCAAGCAAACAACTAGGAATGGGCAATATGGATAAAATCTTCTATTATGATATATCATTTTATTTAGCAATATCAACACATGTCATGATATACACACGTAGGCAAAATTGTTGGTACCCTTCCGTTAAAGAAAGAAAAACCCACAATGGTCACTGAAATAACTTGAAACTGACAAAAGTAATAATAAATAAAAATTCACTGAAAATTAACTAATGAAAATCAGATATTGTTTTTGAATTGTGGTTCAACAG
>CAKALU010052233.1:5830-22860 GCA_916700995.1 Hozukius guyotensis | reverse complement strand
TGCTACTATATATTGTTTGCATGTTAACTAGGTCTGTCAGTTGATTGAAATATTTAAATGTGATTAATCACATGATTGTCCATAATCACAAATTAACTGCACATTTTTTATCCGTTCAAAATGTACCTTAAAGGGAGATTTGTCAAGTATTTAACACTCTTATCAACATGGGAGTGGGCAAATATGCTTGCTTTACGCAAATGTATGTATATATTTATCATTGGAAAACAATTAACAAAAAAGAAATGCTCAAATCATAACATGGCAAACTCAAGCCCAACAGGCAACAACAGCTGTCAGTGTGCTGACTTGACCATGACTTGCCAAAAACTGCATGTGATTGTCATAAAGTGGGCATGTCTGTAAAGGGGAGACTCGTGGGTACCCATAGAACCCATTTTCATTCGCATATCTTGAGGTTAGAGGTCAAGGGACCCCTTTGAAAATGGCCATGCCAGTTTTTCCTCACCAAAATTTAGCGTAAGTTTTGAGCATTATTTAGCCTGCATAATATGGTTGGTACCAATGGATTCGTTATCATGCCAGTATCTTCTTTCTAGCTTTAAAACTGAGCCCGCTACAACCTAAAAATTGCAAGTTGCGTTAAAGAAATTAGTAGCGTTAAAACTAATTGTATTATTATTTATATGTTATTATTACGTTAACTTTGACAGCCCTATATATTCACTTTAGCAGACCTTGTCATTTCCTTTTGCTATCATATATTGTTTTCATGCTAAGTAATCGGACATATTTTCTGACTTGCAACATTATTTACTGTTATAAAGCCTTGTTGTCTGTCATGAAAATTAAAATTGAATTTACTACCAGACAACAACTGTAAAAGTGAAGCAGCACCACCACACTTGTGAAGTTAAATTCCCTAACAGGACATAAAAAGCAACCCAGTTCTCTATTATACCGATATGGATCCTACAGTCATCAGGTGGGGAACCCCTCACGGTACCAAGAAGAATTACTATTTCTTATTAAGAGTGCATCATTAGACACACAGCCTGTCCTCCTGACCCCGGCTCTGTGTCGGACTAAGGGCTAATCAGGGCCAAAGGAAGGGAGCTGTGAATGTGCTTCCTCCGTCACAACTCCCAAACCAATGTCTTCTCCACTGGACTCCAATCAAAGGGAGTAAAGGCCATTAGACGGCTCTGGACCTCCCTTTCTTTATAATTACACCCTCCTGGATTGACCGAGCACCAGCTAGCCCTCTGCTATTTGCGGTAATTAGTCCAGAATGTGAGCTGTCAACATGCAAAAATCGTGCCAGTAGGCCCACAATGCCACAGCCCACCCCCACTGTGTTCAACAACAAGCACCTAGCCTCGGCCACTGGAATGCATTAACTTTCTCCTCTCTTTTTTTTTTTTTTCCCTCGGCGACTCGTGTCAAATTCAGGTCCCTCAGAACAAAATCTTAATAATTAACTGGCAAATTTTAACATGATTGCTTGTGACACACCTACTCTGGTAATTATTGCTTTGAGGCCATGTGCTAATGAAATTAATGCATTCATTGCCCCGACAAATTAGCATAACTCATACAAATGGCCCACATTTGAGGACCGCGTTGCAAAAGGGGGAAAACAACATAGAAGAAAAAGCTGCATCAACAAGAAAAAAAAAAAAAAAGCTAGAAAATGAAACGGCTGGCACATCGACTTGGAGATCGTATGATGAGCGCTGCTTGCTCAAAGTCTTAATGGATAAAACATCTTAATGTTAACCAAGGGTGATTGCAGTAATGCATTACAGAGTGATAGCAGCGCAGGACCAAATGATTATCACTATCATCATTACAGTCATTGCTGATGCACATATACATCTCTCTGTGGACAAATATTAAATGGCCGTGCCACTGCAGACATTAAAATGTTATTTTAGTGATGCATTAACTGACTGTAGCAGAGTTCATATCAATACACAGTAGAGGCTTCCCAACAATCATTCCCTAAATGGCACTGCTGCCACTCGCAGCACTCACCAGTCCTGCCACTAACCCCATGTTCATGGCTGTTTGGACTCTCAGTGGGATGTCTCTGCCCGCCATTAATAATTGATGCCGATGCCATCGGTACAACGGACCGAGACAAGTGCAACGGTCAGTTTGGAGATGCTGCAAAAGTGCAAGAAATGTCCCCCTCTTAGGTAAAAGAAGGGCAGAGATGGTTGTAACACCTAAAAAAAAATGTGTTTGCCTGCAGCCAAATACTGTCAGGGAAACGGAAACAAAATGAAAATGACTTCCATTTAAACAACACTGAGTTACATTATTACAGTTAGGTGAGAGTCTGTTGGTTAACGTGACAGCTCGTGGTAGTATTTCCAAAACCTTCTCCTGATATATCATGTGGACCTCATTTTGTACAACAAATCAGTAAACTATACAGCAGAGAATCATCTCAGGGTACCATTAGATAAAGTATAATAGTGCTAACAAATCGGTATATATAAAATTAATGTTTGTTTTGTGTTGTACTTATTTAGTTAAAAGTCAAAAAGAAGAATTTATTTATTTTTCTGAAACAACAGTGCCCCCTACATTAGTGTTAATCTGTGCGGGTGGGCACTAAGAATTGTCTGTAATATCACTTCAGTTGCAACGGCCACACGGGAAGTTCACCAGCTGGGGCATGATGCTGTTAGCCGTTGCTTAGTGTAACTCGTTGCGTTACTGCATGTCGTGATTTGAATCACTGTGTATCATACGGAGTGGTGATGTTATAGGACTACCTGTTGTTGTGAGTTGTGACTGTCTGTCATTTGCCATCATTTGGACCCACAAAAGAGAGACAGCAAAGCAAGAACCTACTTCCTTTTTATAACGTGTGACGAATACAGCACTGAATGTGAAGGAACTGCCAAACACAAGCAGGTTTACAAAAAGTAATGTCTGGTGGAAATCAGTCTTAACATTGTCAATGTTAAGACTGATACGGAAGCTAACTAGCCAAGCGAGGCTAACTAGAGGAAGCTAGATTAACTCGTTGCAAAGTAGAAGCTAGCAAGCTAATAAGCCCGGCTAACTAGCTTCTACCCAACTGAGTAAAATACAAACTTAACAGCAGGATGAGTTCTCCCAACTACTGAGTGTTGTAGAGGGACAGGCGTCTTAAATCACAAAGTATCCATTATCAGGAATTAATGCGCATTGGACGGTTGCCTCCGCGATGTCCATTCAATTCCTGATCACGGACACGTCAAAGGGCATTTTCCCGCTTAAACCATGGTCAACTTGTCAAAGAAAAAAAAAAAAAGATCATTAATTTATATTTTCATGTGTTTTGCAACCACAATGCATTCACTCCATTTCCATGGTAACACTTAGAGTGTGCTAATACCTGGAAAAATCTTTACCATTCCATAAGGTTCTCATGCAGTGGAAACGTTGTTCACTACTCCAGTAAATAGAACAGACCTTAGGTACGACTTGGCAATGGGAGATAATGATAGTCCGCTAAGCTCGTAGAATCTTTTGGCTCAGATACGAGCCAGAAAGCTAACGTTATGCTAGCAAGATTCAAAGGTTGAAAAGCAGTAAATATAATTTGACTGAATGTTTGACAACTAGAATATAGCTAGCTATCCAGCCACGTCATTGTCCCCAAATCAGTATCAACGAACAAATGATATATGCGTGCTCTCGGCCGCAGCCTGAAGTAGCGAGTTGAATAGCGAATGGGATGTGAGATGATCACTTATGTGGTACAACAACAGTAAATCCAGAGGGGCAGTGTAACTTACTTCTTGCAGCTTGTGTGTTACAGTCGCCACCTTGTGGTGTTCAGAGGACGAGGCGCCGTAGGACTCCATTATCAGGGATTAATGTACACCCTGCAGCCAATCAGAATCGAGTATTCACCCAGACCGTGGTATAATGGTTGATAGCCAACGCTATGTGGGCTTGTATCAACGTTTGTGGGATATATGACATTCTCCAGTCAGTAGCACATCATGAAAGCTAACAGCATGTCTCCTAGCAACCGTGGCTCTCAAATGTCAGTCAACCACTGCCAAGGGAAACACCCACCCCGGGGCTTCCGAGCTTAAATGCGGTTTCTAAAAATATGTCCCAAAACCTCTTTTATCCTCTTTAGAAAAATATGCACAATACCCACAGTATCATTAAAGTTTATATTGACTTGTGCAAAAAATTGAGAAGAATTCAAAGTCCTCAAACGTACTCATCACACTGTTGGTAACAAACTCCAGCTGTATGTAATAGAGACATTTTAACTTCTAGTAAAGAAAGCAACACACACCGGACCGATTGGTCTTTGACCCCAAATGGAGACAAAGAAAAATCCCAACATGAATAACAACGATCAGTGGAGACTTCCCCGCAGACTAAATGTTTCATTTAACCTCCATCAGAGCGTGAATCTGTGTTTGTGTGTGTGTGTGCAAAATTTCATGTTTAAAATATCTTAAAATCCTGAAAGGTCGTTGTCAGAGTAACTGTGACATTTTCTTCCCTCCCATACATACGCACGAGAACAGACAGCAAAGATCACATTTTCAACCCGCCGCTGTAGAGCAAACAATGAATAAAACAGTCAGTAGCCGGCTTCTGATGCTTTGACCCACGGCACAAGCATGAATACATACAACACATCAACAGCATACTTCCTAATCTGAGATGGTTAGTGATGTGGCTACCTTATCCAGCATGCAACCCCATCTGTGATGACACATCAGCACCACCGTGTCATACGAATAAACTCACAAACACAAGACACAATGTGTTGACGGCGAATTTGCATTAGGAATGTACCACAGGAAACCGTGATTAATTTCTGCTCATGAAATGAATACAGATTTGGTCATTACATGGCTTGTATCGTTTGCCAAATATTGTAATGTTTCTCCCTCCTTTTTTTCCGCAGCGAGTGTTCTGCTGCAATAATAAGGAATATAAGACAGCTTACTGCTCATAAGCAACACAACTGCTGGAAAATCAGCTAAATCACAGAGCAAAACAAAGACCTGATTGCTCATTAGTATTATGGATCTGCTCTGCTTAAATCTGTTTTGTGGGATGCAGCCACTGTTTAATGACTTAAACGGTGTTTGTTTAAATGCCTGCTACCTACATTTCACACAGTAAGATTAAGCGAATGAGACATCATCAGATCTCTCATTGAGTTTTTATAATACCCTCCCTCTCAAAACACACACATCAATACACTTACCTTGGCTTTGCAGATTATGCAGAGCAGCCTGTCTTCACTCCCACTTCCCTGTAAGGAAACAATATTTAAAAATAATTTAGTGACAGTGAACCATCCAAACAACAAAGGTGGACTTACTGAGGAATGGCATGCATTAGTGACAAATCATTGGTTTGTGTTTTGATTAAAGCTGTCAAAGCAAACCCGTTAAAGCAAATTCGTTTTGACGCCACTAATTTCTTTTACGCATTAAGGCAACTCGCGATTATTAGGTTGTAGCGAAGGAGGTTAAATAGCGCTCCAAACTTGCGCTCAATTTTGGCGAGGAAAAACCAGCATGGCCATTTTCAAAGGGGTCCCTTGACCTCTGACCTCCAGATATGTGAATGAAAATGGGTTCTATGGGTACCCACGAGTCTCCCCTTTACAGACAAGCCCACTTTATGATAATCACATGCAGTTTTGGGGCAAATCAGTCAAGTCAGCACACTGACACACTGACAGCTGTTGTTGCCTGTTGGGCTGCAGTTTGCCATGTTATGATTTGAGCATATTCTTTATGCTAAATGCAGTACCTGTGAGGGATTCTGGACAATATTTGTAATTGTTTTAAGTTGTTAATTGATTTCCAATATTAAAAATATACATATATTTGCATAAAGCAGCATATTTGCCCAATCCCATTCGGGAGTTCACTCCCATTCACTCCCATTTTTTCTGACCGATAGCCAACACTCATTAACCGTTAACCGAAAAGATTAGTGCCTAGCATGCAGCGGTGCTGTAATTGAAGTGCCTAACAAGCTGTGAACGTAGCAGTGCAGAGTGTGTACAATTTATTTGTCGGTGAATCAATGCTACAACTCTTCAAGACCCGAGCCAAGCTCCTGTGTCTTGCTTGCCAGCCACCTGCTCATTAAAGTGAAGGGGGGTTAGCCCAGAAGCTAGCAACACATCCGGTGCAGGCTCACTTAAGGTGGGCTGTTAAGGTGGACCAGCTATTCTCCTTTAAGTGACAAGACGCTCCTCTCAGTTTTGCTCAGCGTTTTATTTTAACAAAATTCTTATTGTCGGTTAACGGTTAAACGGTTAATTATTAACATCCCTAACTCCCATGTTGATAGGAGTATTAAATACTTGATAAATCTCCCTTTAAGGTACATTTTGAACAGATAAAAATGTGTGATTAATTTGCGATTAATCGTGATTAACTATGGACAATCACGTGATTAATCGCGATTAAAAATGTGAATCGATTTACAGCCCTATTTTTGATCAATAAACTAATTATGATTGTTTGTGTTTGAAAAATGTGATCGCATCTTTAAACCAAACGTGTTAAAGACGCAAAAACAATCATTTTAGAAACAACGTGTTAGAAAACGCAACATTTCATATTGTTGTGTTTTCAATTTTGCTAGTGTGTTTTGTCTAATGTTGTGTTTTGCACTTCCAGGCCACCGTAGATATAGTAATTAATAGATAGGCATACATAACTAAATGGTGTTTTAATGCACAGACTTAATGTTCCACTTCACATGCCAAAACTGCACATGAAACAAAAATAATGTTGGCAATAATCTTCAAGCTGCTGTTAACTATCTGAAGATGCTAATAACAAGCGAAGCGTTTGTACATACACAAACTGCCAAATCCGCTGCTAATATGCATGGCATGTAGGAGCACATTTTGATAGATGTTAATGGCATATAATTATAGAACACTGCTATTAGGCAATGTGATTTTATAAAGAGGACCGTTGCCCCTGGCACTGTGGCCTGATTGCTGTGAGTGTCGGGCTAATGAATGTAAACCAAGTCTGTTTGCAGTGATGAGAATTATCAACCCATGAGAGACAGAGTGAGTGGGGAGGGGGGCTGAACTCACTGTTCACACCACTTGCAATTAAAAGGGAAATACAGGCATGGACACTTACGGCAAGGGCAGGCTTGCTGACAAACACACACTTCTGTCACAAATGAAAAACATATCTAATACATGTCAGCATGTAAACTCATATTCTCGCTATGTTTTTTTTCTAGGGCTGTCAAAGTTAACGCGATAATGACGCATTAACTCAACTTGTGATTTTTAGGTTGTAATGGGCTCAGTTTTAAAGCTAAAATGAAGATATTGCATCATATGAAACTAGACCTAAACCTAAGGAATCCATTGGTACCAACGATGTCACTTGTCACAAAGGAAGTTAAATAACGTTCCGAACTCACGCAAAATTTTGGCGAGGAAAAACTATCATGGCCATTTTCAAAGTGGTCCCTTGACCTCTGACCTCAAGATATGTGAATGAAAATGGGTTCTATGGGTACCCACGAGTCTCCCTTTTACAGACATGCCCACTTTATGATAATCACATGCAATTTGGGGGCAAGTCATAGTCAAGTCAGCACACTGACACACTGACAGCTGTTGTTGCCCGTTCTGATTTAAGCATATTTTTTATGCTAAATGCAGTACCTGTGAGGGTTTCTGGACAATATTTGTGATTGTTTTGTGTTGTTAATTGATTTCCAGTAATAAATATCTACATACATTTGCATAAAACAGCATATTTGCCCACTCCCATGTTGATAAGAGTATTCAATACTTGACAAATCTTCATATTATTATATGTTATATTAAAAGTACATTTTGAACCGCTAAAAAATGTGCCATTAATTTCCGATTAATCACTATTAATTCTGGACAATCATGCGATTCATTGCGATTAAATATTTCAATCTATTGACAGCCCCAGATTTAACATTTCTGAGGTATTGGAATAGTTTTACTGTTTTCATTTAAGATTTGGGGCTTTTAAGCTTCAAAACAACAACAATGCTAAGTTACTTTGAATGATTCACGCACATTAACAAAGTATTTTTACAGTATAACTGTTGGCATGACAACATATTTGAACCTTAATTAATCGATTGACAGCCCTAGTTATTTCATGTGTTCACACTTTGGTCAACGCTTCACTCTCCACTAAATCAATGCTATATTCATTTTCGTAACCCCTCTTCTCACTAATTTCCCCCCCCCTTAACTACTATGTATTTTATTTCAGATGGATTTTTTTTTTCTCTTCAGGATACCATTCCCATTAACTTCAATAGAGTGAAACCAGATGTATAAAAATGAGAAACATATTTATCCGTCTGGATAGCAAGTGTATTCCATTACTTTCCAAAAAGCCTGCGTCCTTGCTCTGTATTTCCTCAAGCCGTCGCTGGGTTGGGCAGTGAGACACACCAGGCCACACTCGGCTGGTGCGGTACGAGCCGTGCAGTCCTCCCATGCCCTTGTACTTTGTGCTGCGAGGGGTTTCACCCCTCTAGGAATGCACTCCCTATAATGAGGGTCGGGGGTCAAAGTGCTGCCGCGCCTGGAGGCCGGGATCTCCTAGGCGCACTCAGTCACTGACTCTGTCCCTATATTTAAATCCTGCCTCAGGACATGTTTTTCAAAGGGCATCTCCTAACTAGTTCCTGGTTACTAATTAGTTTTGTGCCATGCTATTTGTCTTTGGGAACCTGAAATGGGGAAAGTGGGGGGGGGGGGCACAAATGAGGCAGTCTAAAAAAAGATAGCGTATGGTTTGCCTCAGTGCAGATGATAATCATTCAGATAGTCCAATGCTGCAAACACGCTGAAGTATGCATCAACAGTTGTGGAAATGCCAGCTCTGTTTTGTTGTGTTTGAATTCTGCCTGCCCTCTGTTTAGTGACAACATCTGTATGATACTGTTGCGGGTGAAATTAAATAAGGACGTGGAATTTGCCCTTTTTTTGTTCAAGCTGCTTTTAAGAGTGGTAACGGTGCATGCTATCACTCCCGGCTCGGTAGCTCTCTCTCTCTCTCTCTCTCTCGCAAGTCAAATCATTATTGGATTACATTTTCTGGCTTCATAAAATGCGGTTAAGAGGCACTTTAGACATATGTGCATGACCTGCTTTCCAGAGATGGCTATCAGAGCAAAAGTGACAGGTCAATTGCTGATTTCTGTTCTGTAAAAGGGAAAGGGGCTCCCTACCCTGAGCACTCTAAAAGGTCGCACGCTCTCTCTCTCTCTCTCCCTCTCTGTTTCTCTCTGTCTGCTTCTCTCTCACACACAAAAAACTAAAGTAGTCTTGTAGCATCAGAGCACACACACACACACACACACACACACACACTCTCGGCAGAGAGCGGCGTTCTGTGCGAGTGCGTGCATGTGTGCCTGCATCATGAGCCCGAGCGTGTGTGTGTGTCTGTATATAATTGTATAGTGGGAAGACACACACTTAATGGAAGTGGCTCTTCACTCTGACAGCTGGGTGGTGCAGATGAAAGGTCTGCTGTAGCATGTTGTCTACCACTTGTGGAGTATCCAAAGAGACCCAAAGCTCTCAGGAGTGAACAGCATAACAGCAAAACCATTCAACAGCAGACGCACGTTTTATCCTTAATTAACATACAATGATTGTATGTGATAATAACTAATTCATATATTATGTACAGTTTACATCAGACCGGCACAAACGGGTATTTAGCAAAAAGTCAAGGCTGCACCTCCGTTTGGGGGAAAGAAAACTAAAAATCCCATCGACTTCAATGCAATTTGACGCGTGTTTCGATTGGAATTTTGACAAGTTTATGTGTGCATTCGTCTCTTGTTAACCAAATGTTTGTTTTATACACATGTCTAATAATTATTTTGTGACCTTGCCTGAACCTGAGCATTCGCGATACCTCAGTAAATTAAGGCTGATCGTCGCCATGTCCCTTCAGTCTTCCCCCGTCCAACACAGTGGCCGGATATTGCTTATCCAGACATCTCTACGTATCTGATTGAATCGCATTAGGCTAAGTGTTGTCTGTAAATAACCAACATGGTAATAGCCAACTGTTATAGGATCTATAGGCTGAGATTTAGTTTGAAACGACAGTCTGATGCTGCTATAATGTTAATGTATGACTGTATCACTGCAGCAGCCTCACACTCAAGCTAACGTTAGCTAGCCGTGCTAGTCACTGTCACCAGCATCATTTAGCCATTTACCACACTGACAGTGAATATTCACGTATCGTATGTGCCTCAAATGTCAGTGTGAAAGCCTCGGTTAACCCGCTACACAACAGCTTTTCATCATTTTCTCTCCTGTAACAGCGAGTTTCTTTCCCCCAAAAGGGAGCGCAGCCTTGGCGATGACGCGATGCTGGTCTGGTCTATAGCTTGGAGCCATAAAGCCTCTCTAATATATCTTTATTTTAAGGCACGGCAGGGGAACAAATCGGATATCAGCGTTTTTGGATTTATTGTTGGTGCAACCAACTACGCAGCAACTCTTGCATGGGCTTAGCGTTATTATTATTATTATTTCCGGTTTGTTTAAAGTAGAAGTTTGGAGTTTCAACTTCTTCCCTTTACAATGTTACCGTCTACGAGGGACATGGGATTGGTTTCTCCTAAAAGGGGGCGCGGTCATGCGAGTCCACTCTGGATGACGTATTGCCGGTCTGATGTATAGCGACTTACAGATACAGTATATTCTGATACAGAATTACATCTGGATGTTATTATTTAGCATTGCACTCTGTGTGTACCTCATATAGAAGCAGGCATTCAGTACAGATATACAGTCCAAAAGTGCATAAGTGACACAGATTGAATTAATTTGCAGTGTATCTGCTGTTTGGCTCTCTAGTCAAAGTGGTACTTGAGTGATTTAGTATTGCACTTCCATGAAGCTGGGTGACTTGCGAGATACAGATTTAAAATGTATTGGTTAATATTGTAACAGCAGATTCCTAGATATCCTGATTTTAAGTTGCTAGTTTGGATCAAGCTCCATAAACACTGGATACTACACTTCCCATAAGGCAACCCCAATAGCGTCTCTTCATCAGAAACTCCCTGCTGGTTAAATGCCCACACAACTCCATGCCCCCACTTTGTTTCACAGCCTTTTGTGTAAAAAAAAAAAAAAAATGTAATCTCAAAGCCCTAGCCGATAACTCTGATGACCTCATCAGGGTAATTTTCTCAGACTTGACAAAGGTCCCCCACAGTGACATAAGACTATATAAGACTGTTTTCACAGGCTGAGTAGTACTCCTCATGACTAAAACGAATACTGACTGGTGAAATTGGTGGACTTCCCTTTTAACCCTAAGAGACCCGCTGGCCCGGGGGTGACCCTGACTGACTTTACCGTCTTTCAGAGGCTCTAGCAGGTTCAGTTTTAGGGCTAGAGTGAAGCTACAGATATCATATGAAACTAGAAAGCCTAAGGAATCCATTGCTACTGGGGTCCCTAAACAGTCTTCGAATTACATAAATTGGGTATCACTGTAAAGCTTTTAAAGTAAAGGTAAAGTTTGGCATCTTGGTTCGGACTACGGAGCCTCCGCGTTGTTGTCATACATCTACAGTTGTTGTACACTGTAGCGTATGTATCGAATATGTCTGTTTCGCACAACGTGATTGGTTGATGCTGTTATTCGCTGTGCGTAAGCTCTGAAAAATCAACCTTGTTCTCCAAAATAAAATATTGTTTTTTGCCACGTGTGTAAAGGCCTTTGAGTTGCTTCAATAATGTGTTGGGTTTTTTTTGCAACTCACGAGCAGAACTCCACAAAAAGCTAAAAATCACACGTTTGACCTCTTACGCCTTTGTAAAGTTGATATGGCGAACGTGTTAGAAAACTGATGCCTGTTTACGCAGACAAAGATCAAAATTATCATCAGTCATTTGGAGTGAGGTTTATGGTAAGAACAATATTCACTCGCCTGTTAGCTCTGTTTTGGTCTACACCAAAAAAATATCTGTCTCTTTAGCTGCTAAATGCTCCGCTATGCTCACCAGCTAATTGCTAACGTTGTCAGTCTGCTGTGTGGTGTCCATAGTTTAAACTTTACAGTGTGTTTATCCAAGCTTTTTTGCTGACAACAGTTGCCTGCTTCTACTAAAACAGGGTTGATAAAAGTTGTGAATCAAAACAGTCAAGTTGCGGGGCGTACAACCAAAATAATAAGCTAAAAGAGGCTAAAAAGCTCCGTAGAGCTGAGGGGAACAGCATGGGTCAGGTAATAACTCTCTGTGGATTCATAAAAAAGAGAAACCCTCTTCATATCACACAGTCATTTGATCCATTGTTTGTATAAAAAATGGATTAGTGCAGCTTTAACTTACAGAATATAGTATGCTATGATGCCCACTGGGTTTAACCAGTGCTGGTACAGTAGTACCATAATGTGATAATTATGATGCCCTTTAAAGGTAGTTGAACAGTGATTATGCCATGTATAAATAAACAACATCTGTCCATGCAAACTAACAAGCTCCTAAAGTGCATTTTCATGTCATGTGACATAAAAACTCATTTGCATGCAGAGGAGGTTTATTAGTTATGTGGAAAAAAATTGCAGCCGAGGTGTAAAAAAAATCTGCAGTTGAATTTACATTTTCCGCTTTAACTTTTACTTTTTTATTTTCTGGGAAAATACTTATTCGGAAGTAATTATACATTTTTTTACAGGCAGCGGCGGCAGCAGCAGTTTGCTGGGAAATAACGGAGGACGAGTAATTAGCATGAGCAGCAATAAGCACTGTGAACAGAGAGAGGAAATGTATGCCACCTACAGAAACTTACATTTCATTAACAGAGAAAAGTGTAAAGTGATCTTTTGGGAGGTACGGTGCAAAAAAACACCATCAGTGTGTGACCGCTGTATCAATACAAACCACTGGTTCAAGGAGTGCTACAGATGCTAATGAGCCATTTTGCGGTAGGTGACAGGTGTCGGGGGTGCATGATAGCTTCCTGGATTCCTGCCAGTCCATTATGAGGCACTTCTCACCGTTTCAGCTGTGCTTCAACTGCATAACGATGACGTGTTATCATTGTTAGCAAACCCTCATTAAAACTAATTGGTATTGCTATTTGAAAGGTAGCTCATTACCTTGAGGCAAACGGCAATGTTTTGTCTCAATAAGGAATGCTAACATGGCAAACACATTTATTCACTGTTAGAAGTCCAACAGAGACATTTTCCCCCTTCACACTCTGACAAATGGCTGATGAGGAAGAGCAGCCAGACTGAAATATCAAGGTTCCCTCCACGGAAAGTCTTTCTTACCTTCTGGATCCACGTGGACAGGCACACGTGATGGGCAAGTAAATTCTTGCAGTCACAGAAATTCCTCAGTGGGTCACTGGCTTGAAGTTCAACATCCCTGCATATAAAGCACTCTGACGTCTCTGTTGAAGAAGAAGAGGAGGAGATGGAGGTTATGAATGGTTTAGCAATGCTTTCACATCGCATCAAAGGCTAATCCAAGATCCACTGCTGGTCAGGAGAAGTGTTAATTGACACAGAATTTATCATTGTATCATTGTATTTTCTCCACAGAGTTTTGCAGATATTCTCAATTATACTGGAACTTATTTCCTATAACGAAATAAAACACAGACTGTTCAGCTCCCTAAAGCATTAGATCTTTATTTTGTTCCCAGTGGGAGTGTGGCAAAGTGAATCTGGGTTTTAAAGGTAATTGTAGCAGCTTGACATTCCTGACAAGACAATGAACACACGGCGGTGTAGAGGTGAGAGTGACAATGGCAAACAATTTATTTTCAACTGCTAGAACCTTGTTAATTATTTGCTTTGTCTTCTCTTTTGCTAATTGTACCAATATTTGATTTACGTGTAAAATGGTGTTACTTCATAACAAAATTCTTTTTTTTTTTACTTTTATTCTGCAGAGATAACATACATTTCTTCAGAAACCCCACTTCCCAAAATAATCAGAATCAGAATCAGAATCAGAAATACTTTATTGATCCCCGGGGGGAAACTGGGGCATTACAGTTGCTCTTGTATAAGCATAAGAAATGTAAGGAAATAGAAATAAAGGAGTATGTAACATGTAAATGATGTACATAACGCTACAAAATTGTACATAATAGTATAATATAAACACCGTACAGTATATGTAAAGAAAAATAAGTAAGTGATACAATTTTAAAAAAGAAATGAGAAATGTCCAAATATTTGCATTAAGACGTGCAATATATAACATATAACCACAGTGCAAACAAGTAAATACAAAATGCTGATAAGTGGGATTTATTAAGTGTGTTAAAAATAAATGCCAGAAATGTATAAATAAGAATATTTTGTGAAATGTACAGTATAAATGCAGTAATAATGACGGAGTAAAATTGTCTTATTTTGGCAAAAATAGCTTTTTAAAAGGAACAGTGTGTAACATTTTGGGGGATCTAATAGCAGAAACGGAATATAATATTCATAACTATGTTTTCATTAGTGTATAATCACCTGAAACTAAGACTTGTTGTGTTTTCGTTAGCTTAGAATGAGCCCTTCATATCTACATAGGGAGCGGGTCCTCTTCACCGAGTCTGCCATGTTGCTCCGCCATGTTTCTACAGTAACCCAGAACGGACTAACCAAACACTGGCTCTTGAGAGAGTCTTTCGCGTTTTTACGTTACTTGAAGGCACCGTAGTTCCGACAAGCTTGTGAAACTGCGGTAACGTGAGGCGCAGAGTTCTGTGTTTACACTCGGTGGCTCACGTTACCACAGTCTTTGAAAGGGAAGAGTAAGCAGAGGGGTACTCAGGTGGTTGCAATCTGCAACCACACCACTAGACACCACCAAATCCTACACACTGCACCTTTAAATCATAACTTGTTTAAAGGTTGCAAATTTACCCACTGTGGGACTAATACAGGAATATCTTAAATAAACCCCTTTCACTTTCAACAGTCTAAAGCACAAAGACAGCGTACACAGATATTTTTCAATAGTGGATATTTCATAATTTCTCAACATTAGCTCGTGAAATCTAAACAGGATTTCCAAAATGTGTCGAAGCCTGGTCTGACGTAAAACAGTGTTTGGCAACAGGGTGAAAAGAAGAATCAGGAGTTGCTAATTGTTAACAACAACATGTTGTGTGCTGCCTTCACAACTTACAACAGCTGCTTTGAACTCCCAGCTGAAACAGCACATAATATGTTACAGTAAAATGATCCGTCCCGGTTCAATTAGGACTGGACATAAAAGGTGAGCAGTGGAATACATCATGCGCTAGCTGCCAGACATGAACATGATGCCCTAGCCCAGGGCTGGTGTTAGCCACGGCAACCAGCATCTCTGATTTAACAGAACACGTTGCCAATATATCCGTTAGGAGCTTTGATGCTAAATATTGGACAGTATAGCTAGAAGCCAGATTTGTTGGTTTCATCCCATAAAAACACTGAGAGACAGCAGTGAGGGCTAGCTGTCATGTGTGCGCTCGCCTGAATGGGGGATAAACTGCTGCCTCAGAAGCTGCTGTCTCTTTTGGGCCTCTCTGAACAGGATTGCTTCAGGTGGAAATCTATCTTCGGATGAAAAATCTTTTAATCAAAGGTTGGGTTTTTAATGTAGCCCATCAGATTCTGTGTAAGCAGATTTTATTACTGACCAGGCATATATCTCACCTCGCATTAATGTCTCTGAGACAAGCTGTGAAATAGAGAAAAAAACAACATAAACTTTTAATCTCAACACCCATTTTGGTTAAAAGTCAAGAATCTGGCCTTTTTAGATAAATGCAGTGCCAGAAGTTGGCCGGTACTCACCGGTACGCAGTACCAGCACTTCTTCAGTTTACTCCTTGGCCCTAAGTGACTTTTTTTTGCGCACCGGCACTTCTCTCAAGCTGCCGGCACTCTTTTCTGCCCTCTCCATATCATATCATAATAATATCATAATAATCATATCATTGTAAAATAATTAGTGAACTGTTAAGTCATAACCTTTTTTATTTGTGAACAAATATAATTAATGAAACATTATTTGAAAGTTTTCTGAATCTGCTTTTTTTTTGGCAAACATTTCCAGAAGAATTAAATGTTCAGATGAAGGCTGTGATGTGTGTAAATAATAAAATAATCATTAAACTAGTAATAATAATGGTCCAAAATGACATAAAATTGCATAGTTTTAAGTAAAAAACCCCAGACCCAGTATCTCCTAGTATCTTTTATTCACTGCTGCATAATATGTAGGAGCATCCTGACTGGAACAACTGTTCCTAAAACCTGTATGATACCTACTATAGGTTACAAATAACACAGGAAAGCACTTTAACTATTAACACTAAACACACCACCTTAACCCTAAAATGTTCCAGTTGAAATATTATTGGAGTATTATAGGCCTACTATAGAAGATGCATAGCCCGAGTATAATAATATACCAATAAAATCACAACTGATTATCACTGACACAGTTTATAAGGTATATATAGCCTTTATTTAACCAGGTAAAAACTCATTGAGATTAAAATCTCTTTTCCAAGAGCGACCTGGCCAAGAGGGCATTGTTACAACGATGAAAACAAACACCACAAGCAGACGATACAACTGTCACACACCATAAATGAACGAGCATGACATCCAGTTTGTATGCAACACAAAAACGGCTATAACGCACAAAATCTCAAAACAGTTCAGTGAAAAATTCAAAAACAATCACGTTGACCTAGAGTGCCGCATGGACTTAAATTCCCCCGTACAGTAGTAATCAGCTCTGACAATTTCAGGTCCTTCCGTATTTAAAAGCTTTTTTTGCCTAGTTCCGTTCTAACCTTTGGGACTAATATATGCAGAATTTTTTGAGAGCGCAGGCCATAATGACTTTGCACATGCATGTACACAGATACGAAGGAACCGGTCCAAGGAGCAATTTATATATAAGAGCCAACCAATGCGAAAGTCTGCGGACGTACAGAGACACAGAGCCATTTAGTAGCCGCATACAAGGTACAGTGGTGTACGACATT
>CAKALU010052231.1:27233-40082 GCA_916700995.1 Hozukius guyotensis | reverse complement strand
TGTAATCGTATTCGAAATTCTGCTGCTGACAGGATTGAATTTCATTCAGAGATGCAGGGACAACGTTTTTGCCAGAAAATGGCATCTCCGTCTAGTAGGGATTTAGGAGAGTGGGCTAGAGTGCTGGTGGACATCAAGTCTTTCACATTCAGTCATTTCTCTAATCCCTAAGCTAGGTAAGCTAAGCTTCTTGTGAAAAACTAATGTAGTCTTTGTCAAACATTGGATTTTGTTAGTCTTTTAAAAACTGCTTTAATCAGGCTTTCTTTGCCACTTGGCAGCAGAACTCCGCAACAAGCTAAAGATCAGACACATCTGGCAAATTGTGGCCTTTCTGAAGTTGATATGACTAACGGGTGTAGCAAATACTCGCCTATTTACACACCTGATCTCTGAAATACTGTCCTTTGTCTGCTCCTGCTCTTTTTTACTTAGTATCAAGTTCAGGTCTATCTTTCGGTCTCAATAGCTCGAGGTGGGCTTGGTCTGGTTTCTTACTGTCCAGTGTGAACTCTAGCACAAACTCGCTGCTGCCGGCCAGGAAGTTGTGTCTCCAGCTGACGTTAGCGTAGTTACTGTTAGGCTCCACCGTCAGATTCCAGATCTCCCGCACAGGGACCACTACATAAGGGGGAGGGGGGTGAGGAGGGTCAGGGGGTACAGGGTTAAAGGTCAGGGGCAAGGGGCAGAGATTGCACAGTTACAACAACCATACACGGGGGGGCTCCATTTAGACCTATGCATGGTGCTATAGCGCTAAGGGAGTCTTCCTACATGGTCTGCTCCAAACAAGAAGTAAATGTAACATGTTCATGGACAGAAAATTCACCCGCAAGGAAATTCCACAGGGATTTTTAAATTCATGAAACATTTAGTTGGTAGCTGCTAGAATGTACCTGCTGAACGTAGTTTGTGTGCGGAACCCCCGCGAGATGGTTAAGGTTAGGCATTGACCTTGAATGGTTAAGGTCAGGATAGGTCATCGGGCAGCGAGTCTTGCTAAAGTTAAGGCTGGCCCACGCTAAAAGATTTTTCAAATAAAAAAAAAAAATAAAGGGACTGTTTGTAACTTTTTAAGCGTATAAATGTACCGGGTCGGGATCCCATGCGCATGCAGTGGAAGTTTGTGCAGAAATAAATGCTGCAGCTCCTCCAGACCAACAGAGGTTTTCCGTGTCTTGTGAAGTAACGGGGCTCCGCAGCGAGAAACGTCATCGTCTCCGACCGGGTGCCGGTGTCTCGCTGCGGGCGCAGTCGGGAGGCGATAACGCTTCTCTTCCTGCCTCAGCCCCGGAGGCTGAGGCAGGAAAAGCCAACACTAGGATCAGCATTGATTCATGGAGAGACCTCCGTCTGGTCAGCTAACATTACTGCCAAGCAGCTGAAATATAGAGTGATATTGTGCTTTTAGCTGACGTGTGTCGCCTCACTGTTTTTGAGCGATGCTCGTTCATGTCTATATAGAACGAGCAAGCGCGAGCCCGACGCTGACTTTCGTTGACACAACGGCAACAGGTGTCGCTGTTAACAAGCAATTCTGAAAGTTACAAATAGTCCCTTTAACAGATGTTGAAAATGTGAGAAACCCCACACATAACAACATACTATGTTATATTGAACAGTTTTGTTCCTATAGTGTGTGGTGAGCGACGATTTGGCCAAAACAGCACACCACACACTAACAGATTCATTCATCAACAAGAGTTCCGACTCTCAAAACCGGAAATCTCACAAAATCTCTCACAATCAAACGGTAAATGGTGAATGGACTTGCATTTATATAGAGCGCTTTTCTAGTCTTCCGACCACTCAAAGCGCTTTACATTACATGTCAGCATTCACCCATTCACACACACATTCATACACTGGTGCCAACTTTGCCCATCAGGATCTAATCTAAATAGTTAGTGTAATTAGTGTTTTGCTCAAGAACACATCGCCGGGGATCGAACCACCGACCTTCCGATTAGTTGGACGACCTGCTCAATCCTCTGAGCCACGGCCGCCCGCAAGTCAAACATGGTTTTAGTGTAAACAAACATGGCGGACGACAGGCAGGAAGAACAAGCGATGTTAGTTTGTTACTTTGTTCTGAAATTCCCGAAGGATGGAATGGATGAAGTTATTGAGATGTTAAATAAACACTTGCGTTGTTGCCACCAAATTTCTGAGGTCCATCTTACTACCACTTTATGCTTCGCGTTTTGCATTAGCTCATGCGTTAGCCGCGGGTTGTCCTTCCGCTTCATAGGTTGGTTTTCAACTGGCTATGGTTCTTTCCCATGTGACTGCGTCATCAGCTGTCCTCGGGGTTCCCCACACACAATATGATATCCCATCGTAAATACTGAATTTCATATTTGAGATTGGTGCGGCCAGGACGGACTTCCGAGCCGATCGGGGGATGTAAAAAAAACCTTCTCAACGTACCTCACATCACAGGAATATCTGGAAAGATAATCTTTAAAACCAAAAAATCTGGGATTTGCTGAGCATGGTCAGGAGGTTGGTTAAAATCGGGCCTAAAATGGGCTTGATTCTCGTACGGTGTGAATCCGGCATTACCTACGTTTGGTGGGTACATTCTAGCATCTACCCGCTTAGTTGCAATGATTACTTCTGGTTTAGAGTGGACTAATTGAACCTAAAAAAAAAAATGGTGAGCTCTGCCAATATCACAACCCTCATTACTTCTAAGTGTTGAAGGGGAAACCTCTCCAAGAACTTTACAGTTATCAACATACATTAAATTAAAAAAAAAAAAAGGTTGGGTTCTCACTTCCTGACCAGGAGGATAGTTGCTGGCTACATCCCAATATTCTGAAGTAATTCCCCACTTTATTGTACAGTAGGTACAGCACAGCTTATCGGAATGCAGCCCTGATGTAGTTTCCTGTTTCGTCAGGTGGGAGAAGGGTATCGCCTTTTGAGTGCCATTCAAACTAAAACAGTAGAAAGACAGTAAAAAAAATGGGACAATGGGACAACAGCATGTACCCAACACATTCTTATCAGTACGCTTGATGGTGACCAGCGCAGGAGGAGCGGTGGTGGTAGTGGCTGCCTCAGTTGTAGTGGCGATGGTGGTGGTAGTAGAAGGAGTAGTAGTAGTAGTAGTAGAAGTAGGAGTTGTAGTTGTAGGAGTGGTAGAAGAAGTTGAGGTACTAATGGTTGTAGGAGCGATGGTAGAAGGAGGAAGAGGAGCGAGAGGAGGAGGAGTAGGAGTGAAAGCTGATGCCAGGGAGGCGTCTGTAAGCTCGACTACAAGGGAGGAGGAGGGAGAGAGCAAAGGGTTAACGACAAGGCAGCAGGAACATCGGACAGGTAGACACACACAGTGACACACACACAGGAGAGAGTCAATGAAGCTGAAACACACACTGCCCACATCACACGCCTGACTAAGTTATGAGTCGATAAATGATCAGAGTGTTTTCCACTTCAGCTACTTCATCGTTGTCCTGCACAGACTTAGATTCCAGCGCCACCGAGAGGACAGATGCTGATATTACAGCATGCCTGTCACACTGGTTTCTTTGAACGGGATGCAAATGTACTGTATTTAAAAAGAGCTGGTTTGGAGAACCCCAAACTGGTAACATTGTTTTTTATTTCATCAATTATTTTTTGTCACATTTAAAGGGGCACCCCACTGGCTGAGGTTGGTTTACTCATGATGGGAAGTTCTACTCAGCCTGTGAGGAGGAGCCACAGAAACGTGGCTTGAATTGACCTGGGATTACCTCAGCTTGGACTTAAAGTGGCAGTAGGCAGTATATTTTTGGCATCATTGGGCAAAAATCCCATAATAACCTTTCAGCATATTGTAATTCAAGTGGGAGACTTTGACCAGTCACAGGTCATTTCATTGAGAGAGCGTTCCTATTGGCTGTGCTCCGGTCACAACGGAACTTGGCCTTCCTTCACCAGATTTCACAATGGCGGCGGCGGGGTGACAAACTATCTCATTTTACAGCTAAACCGTACACTACAAGATGATTCTGAAAACATCTGAGGAGAGAAATAGGCATTAACGTAACAGAATATTGATTCATATTTGATCAGCGCTGCCTAGTTTGACCGTTTGGTCGGAGTTTGCGAGTGATTGACAGCCGGCTCTCATGGACAGCAGACCTCGGATCAGCTCTTACTGCTTGTTTTCCTCTGGTCTGTGAAATCTTGCAGATGCCGTTAGGAGCACCGGAGGACACAGAAGCACATGATTTTTTCCAGGTGACCTGTTTCATGTACTACTGTCACCATATAGAGACTGTTTTATAAAAATAACTTTTTTTAATCATATTTGCTCCGATCTCGTCTACTGATGCTTTAAAGAAAACAAATTTATAGCAAAAAACGGTGTTACGAACTGGGGCCACGGAGTTTGAAATACGTGGGTCAAAGAAAAATGACGCTATTGGATGCATTATGGGAAATGTAGGATCCAGCATTTTTCCAATACTGGGAACTAAAAGCCAAGATATCTCTAAATCTCTGCTGCTTCCATTTTGATCCCTCTTTTTCTTTTTCTTAAATCTGTCTCACACAAGTTCCCCAACTATTGACCAGGAGGACCTCAAGTAATACACTTCTACAGTCCCCCCTTCACCCCTTTACAGACACCTCTTTCACACACACATCACTGAAAAAAAAAGACACACAAAATACATTTAATGTAGTGTTATGTCACATTACATCCAGTGTCTGTCATTAGAGTAGAAACTCTGAAGACAGTCCTTGTAACTGCCCGTTACTCATTCTACTTTTGTGACACTATGGTGCCCTCTGGTGGGGGTCAGGCTCCCGCTCAGGTTGGGAACCAGCACATCCTTCTCCACTTTAAATGTTGTCCACTCCTACTGTACCTTAAAGTTGAGGTCATCTGCAGCCAGTAAAGTGTCCCGCTACTGATGCCCCCCCCACATCCCCAACAAACAACCCCAAAAACTCCAGCCAGCATGCTTGTATCACCAGGCCGGATGACAAGCATGCCCCTCAAACCACCGTGCGAGGGAAAGAGAAAAAGTAGGACGGGTGAAGATGGAAACACCAGCATGTTCAGAAGCCATTACAGCCCAGTGAGGTATAGGCCAGTTCAGCCCAGAAGCTTCCAGCCACCTTACCTGTAATCCTCAGTAACTGTAAGTACAACTGACTAGGTGAACAGAAGCGATGGGTGAAGATGGCAGAGTGACATGACTTTTGAAAAAAGCTCAGAAGCGAGACGATCAAGCCGGTGAGTGAGTATGAAAACTGCTGATGAGATTGTTTGTCATCCCCGGCACGCTCATCAAGTCACAACATTCATCAGAATGTTTCCCCCCGACTTGACATCTTGATGCATCCTCCCATCCCACACACACACTCCCAAAGCAGCATCATGACATTGTATCCAATGACAATGACTGATCAAAACACTTTAGTTGCTACACGAGGCTAACTTATGTCTCATGGCAGACAGGAAGAGGCAGCTGATGCAGTGAGATTGCATAGTAAAGGTGCGCCATCAGGGATTGGTTCAGATATCCGAAGGTTAAAGGTCAACCTAAATGCAAATGGCTTGAAGGAGGATGCTACAGCAGCTATCAGGGCGTGTGACCTGATCACGAGGGACCATCTATTTGAATATGATGCCAAATATTTGAGAAAGTGTGAAACCGGTTCTGTGTGTTTCACTCACTGAATGTGTGAATCACAGGACTACTATTCAAAACCAACGGTGAGAATGCCGAGTGGGCTTCTTCAATCCCTGACAGCACACTGCAGCAGACAAACAGCAGCTTTACACACAAGGGGGGGAGGATGGAGAGATGAGGAGAGGCAGACAGATGACAAAAGACAGAAAATATGGTGTAGACAGCAGTTCAGCCCAATAATAAGTTCACTTAGAGCTTTAGACCTCTTTGTCTGTTTTCACATCATTTTTCGTTTGGATTTTGACAGTTGCTTCGACAGACTAAGAAAGATATTCCTGTAGGGCTGGGTACCATTTATTTTGACATTTTAAGATGATTTTAAGCTAATTTAAATCAGAAACAAAACATGAATCAATTACCAAAATAACTATTAGTTGCAGCGTCATGTAGTCTGACTCAGCGGATGTAGACGGTGGGTATATCACGCAGCATTCTCCTCCTCTTCCGCTATCTATTTATGAAGGTAGATCCTGTGCTTAGTGCCGTCCTAGACGATTAGTTTAAAGAAATACAAACAAGCCAGAGTGTTTTTTTTCCCCCTATAGCAGGATGATAATATGTGGAGCCAGACCTTTGTTTAGCGCTGACACGGCGCTGAGGAGACAGGTCTGGCTATGAGAGACTAGTTTTATGTGATTGATTGGTCATTTACCTATCGCCCTCTCATCTGTTCACAAAAGTTTATTCTTGAATTGGAAATACTTTGACAAACCGACTAAAGGGTCCACATTTATCTGAACTTTCAGTCGTATCACACAGTCTTCATCAGCACATGGAGTTGGCTCTGTTGTAATGGAAAGCTAAGCAGCTCGTATGATTTCATCCCTAATATACAGAAAATAATAAAAATAATATCTGTATAATAATTAGGGCTGTCAAAGTTAACATGATAATAACGCAAATTCATTTTAACACCACTAATTTCTTTAATGCATTTACGCCACTTGTGATTTTTAGCTTGTAGCGGGCTCAGATTTAAAGCTAGAGTTAAGATACCGGTATATATGTCATGTCATACTAGCTTGTCGCGAAGGAGGCGAAATAACACTCCAAACTTATGCTACATTTTGGCGAGGAAAAACCGTCATGTCCATTATTCAAAGGGGTCCCTTGACCTCTGACCTCCAGATATGTGAATGTAAATGGGTTCTATTGGTACCCACGAGTCTCCTCTTTACAGACATGCCCACTTTATGATAATCACAAGCAGTTTGGGGTAAGTCATAGTCAAGTCAGCACACTGACACACTGACAGCTGTTGTTACCTGTTGGGCTGCAGTTTGCCATGTTATGATTTGAGCATATTTTTTATGCTAAATTCAGTACCTGTGAGGGTTTCTGGACAATATTTGTCATTGTTTTGTGTTGTTAATTGATTTCCAATAATAAATATATATATATATATATATATATACTGTATATATATATATATTAGCATAAAGCAGCATATTTTGTCCACTCCCATGTTGATAGAGTATTAAATACTTGACTAATCTCCCTTTAAGATACATTTTGAACGGAAAAAAAATGGGTGATTAATTTGCAAAGTCGCGATTAAATATTTGAAGCAATTGACAGCCCTAGTATAAAATAATAATAATTATATATAATTATATATATATATATATATATATATATATATTGTATATTTGCATAACTACCGAGCGTGCATGTCAACAGATTCATCATGATAATAACTGGGGAAATTCAGTCTTGTTTTGTCAAATATTTTACAGTTTCAGAAATTATTAATAACTTTGTGTTGTCATCATGTTCATTTTGGCGTTAACAGCTGTTTTAGAAGATCTGTCACTCAATATAGTGGTAGCAGAACTTGGATTATGGATTGTGCCTTGAAGATTTTATTGTCAATGTTAAAAAAGTGATAAAAATTGGTCATTGAAAAAGCCTATTTCAAAGCTATCTTATCTTATGTAGACATACTGTATGTCTTAAGGTTCATGTAACGATAATTTACTGATGAACAATGAGACAAATCTCTGTTTTCCCAGTGGGGTTATAGCTAGTTTAACAACTCCCTCTGCTGCCCACCAGTGTGAGCTGCAGGGTGATGGTAGAACTGCACTTTAGTGGATAATACAATGAAGGTGGACTGCACTGCTGCTTTAGTGTTAAGATGAACAGATAGAGAGACAGATATGGAGGGTGGGGTGGGGTGGGGTGGGGAAAGGCGACAGGCAGGCTGTGCTTCTCATTCCCCATACCTATTAAACCTGTAGAGTCTGTAAAGTTGTCTGTCGACAAAAAGAGAAGTGGAGACAGGAGAGAGGGAGAGGTGTAAGAACGACAGCAGCTGGAAGGTCGGTTCAACAGATGTTCTCACTTACCACTAATAAAGGTATACCATGCAATCTGTTACACTTCTGAGATATCTGCCTCTGTCAAACTTTACACTGGAACTGTGCTTTCTACTGAAGGAAATGTCCTGATGAAAGTTGTGAATCACTTGGAGATGTTGAATTTTTCAAATTGAATTGTGGTTGTGTGAGCAGCACCTCCATTGTATTGGGGTGGAAAATGAATTCTAAGACACAAAGGATAATGTGTAGATACCACTAGGCCAGTGGTTCTCAAACTTTTTACACCACGTACCACCTCAGAAAATATTTGAAATTTATTTTTCCTGGGGGGTCACATGAGAAACCCAGATTGTTGCCGGGGGCCAAACAAATTCTGTCAGACGTAACCTCTATTTTATCACTACATTAATTTATAGAAAACATACTGCGCACTTATTTTTCAGGATTTATTATACTGAAAGTCACTCCAAACAGCATATTATTAAGAAAATTACATTATATGCAGGAGTTTTGACTGACTGAGAGACAAAACAGAGAATCCCCCAGCATGCCAAATTATAAAAACATGCACTGCAGGTCCAAAAAGCCCTATTCAGGGCAGTGATGGTACTGTACACAGTACTGTACTGTACTTTGTTATTGTCATCTATAGTGGTTGTTTGCATAAAAACACACAATTCAAATGATTATGAATATTTAAATATTTGCTTTGATTAGAAACAATCTTGGCAAGCTGCTCCGAGCTAGTGTTAGGAAGTTATACAGGTCATAATTCTCTCTCTAATATCTATTTTATATTGATGTGAAAACATCTCCTTCAAACAACTGGATTTATTCAAGTTTCTCACCAAAAACTACATTTTGCGAAGATTACATTTGAACACATCATGATAACGTTGCAATTTACCTTTGTCCAATAGTAATTTTTCCAGACTTTGAACGCCTCATAACAATAACTCAATGGCACCTCCATTAACGTTTGTATCTCCGGTATTCAGCCAGTCAGGACTGTGCTGCCCACCGGCTGCTAACAGCTAATGTCACTAACTGTCCTCCTGCTGATTTCAACACAGATTTGTTGTTCACAGTGTCGCTTTATCAGGGAAAAATAGGGTGCACCCCCTCAGGTTTAGTAGCGCCACGCTGTTGAGCGCTTTTTTTTCTCTCCGCCGTGTCTCCGGTCCCAAACAAACTGAAACATGATACAGCATTCGTATGCGTCATTGTGCATGCGTAACTGTGGGAAAGCATCAATACAGAGGAATCGATAGTCAGAGATTCTTCCGCATACCACTAGAGAGAGCACGCGTACCACCAGTGGTACGTGTACCATAGTTTGAGAACCACTGCTCTAGACAATCTGGGGGAACCAACCCTTTAATTAAACAGCCTGTCAGATTCTCATCTTCTGATCCAGCTGTGTGTCTTTGTGTGTGTGTGTGTGTGTGTGTCTGTGTGTCACAAGGTTGGTGTGCTGATAATATCATCCATCAGAGACAGACCAGTTCTTTCTGCATCTGATACCCCAACAAAGAGGCCTGTGTTCACTAAAGGGCTACGACCTCACTCCCTTTCTATTTCTGTCTCTGTCTCTGTCTCTCTCTCACACACACACACACACACACACACACACACCAGTTCCAGTGATTCACACAACCACATTCTCACAATGTAGACACACTATCAAACCAACCTAGTTCCCATGCAGAGAGAAGGGGCTGGAAAACAGTGTAATTACAGCAGAGTGAAGGTTCAGCACCATGTTGGGAAACAATGCTAGACACACTAAGGGACAATTCCAGTAACTCTAACAATAAACTGGGTCAGAAACGATCCTGTTGAACTTCTAAAAACTCGTACCTATTTCAGGTTTTCAAGTTGATTAGTGTAGTGAAATGTGTTAAAGGATAAGAATATTCTATATTATTATTATTACTGACTCTCGACCCTGTCTGGGGCACTCACAGCTCTCTCTGAAGACATATATCTTTAAAAACAGCTCCAAATATAGAATTTCATTTTTTCCGATAGGCCCAGTCCTCCTTTTCTACAACAGCTGGACACTGTTACGTTACTTAAACAGGAAGAAATATTGATGTTTATAATCGTCTGTGACGGAGGAATTAGATGTATCCGGCTTTGGCAATCAATTATTGGTTTCAGGGGATGTGTTGACGATAAGAATAATATAGATTATTGCCTTATCCTTAGCGTTTAATACAAATCACAAATCAATGGCTAAAACATATACAGTAATAATGGGTAATAATTTACAGTTTGATTGAGATTTTTTTGGCTCTTATGAACCAAAAATAATCAACTATTAAATGTGTTTTTTGTTGGTGAGTTTTAGTGTTTCCGATGCATTTTCTCCCTCAACAAGAATAACATTTTTTGGGTAGTAGCTAGAGGGGAACCATCAAACTGGAGAAGCCCTCATAAGATATTTAAGGTTAGGTATTGACCTTGAATAGTTAAGGGTAGGATAAGTCGTCGGGCAGCGAGTTTTTTGCAAGTTTCTGCAGATCTCAGCTCAGATTTCGCAATTCGCAGGCTCCCCTTCTAGACACGACCCTTATTTTGGAACCACTGAATGGGAGAGATTTTTTTGGGCAAACAAATTGTCACGTGTAGAAACACTCACCTTCATTGGCGAAGTGTGGGGACTCCACAGCAAAGACCTCCCCTGCTCCCACCTGGGTGAGCGCCGACAGGAAGAACTTGTAGTGGATGGATCGGTCCGGCAGGCGGACGCTGAACTCTGTCACATTTGGAGGGAAACTCTCCAACTGGAGACGACCAACCCTGGAGCCATTGACTGCACACGCACACATTCACAGAAGAATGACAGAAGAGGACAGATGGGTTGGCTTGCTTTCAGAATTATTCCCAAATCATGTCATGGGGGACGTTGGGCACAGAGTGCTAGCCAGTTAACTATGAACCGACAGCATTTTACTAAACTAAACTTTATTATTACCAAAGTCCATTAGATCCTTCAGAGCTACTTCCGGCTTCCCCTTTGACCTACTTTACACACTGAAAAGCACCGACATTTTGAGTGTATTCACCTTCATTTTCACTTCTAAATAAATGGTTAAAGGTCCCATATTATAAAAAAGTGAGATTTTCATGTTTTTTTTATTATAAAGCAGGCTTAAGTCCTATATAAATACTGTGAAAGTATCGAAACGCTCAATCCACAGGGAAATACACACAGCCCGTTTTCAGAAACTCTGCATTTGAAACAAGCTGTCAGGATTTTTGTCCATTTGTGATGTCACAAATATACAATATTTAGACCATTTCACAGTTTTAAATGTAAACAATCTAAATGTGTCCCAGTTTATTCCTGGTTTCAGTGTATGTGAATGTCATCAGCTGACAGGAAGTACACATGGACCCAAGCTGTTGCCTAGCAACACAAATCTGTTGCAATTCCATCGCAATTTCGTCGAAATGTGCTAAAACGGAGCGTTTAAGACAGAGGGTAAATACAGGCATATTCAGGCAGACAGTATGAGGAAAATAAAGTTTTTTTTTAACATTACAGCATGTAAACATGTTCTAGTAGAAACACGAAATACAAGTATGAACCTGAAAATGAGCATAATATGGGACCTTTAAGATAACAGGGTTAAACTGGTTTGGTTCAAGTCTATCTGACTTTGTGTTCATTCATTTTGCTGCCCTGTGTCTCACAAACACTTCTACCAAGGCTGCCAACTCTTCATTTTAGTTTGGAGTGAGATAGTAACATAACTTCAGATTTCACCTGGTCAAAGTCAAGGTCATCCCGAACAGGATTACACTGAATTTCAGCGAATCTCTGAAGGAAACCATTTTATGAGAGTTTAAACGTGAGGATGTTTTGATGTATTGTAAGGTATTGTGAGGGGATTTTCCCTTTAAATAAAAAAACAAAAAACAAAACTAGAATTACCGCCTTGTGGTTGCACGCCTCCGTTTACATCCATGTCTGTCCAGAATGTCATCACTAGATCATTTTATCATGTAGACATTTGTGTGAAATTGTCATAATTAACATATGAATTCTTGAGTTGTGGCCAAAAACGTGTTTTGTGAGGTCACAGTGACCTTGACCTTTGACCACCAAAATCTAATCAGTTCATTCTTGAGTGGACGTTTGTGCCAAATTTGAAGAAATTCCTTCAATATGTTACTGAGATATCGCGTTCACGAGAATGGGACAGACGGATGGACGGACGGATGGACAGACGGACAACCCAAAACATAAAGCCTCCGGCTACGGCTGCCGCCGGCGCAGAGGCAAACAAACTGTCCAGTAAAATAACTTCAAATTGGTCAAAGTCAGCGTCTTTCTGAACATGACTCCATTGGAATTTTCAGCAAACCTATTCGGGATTTTTTTATGCAAACCTCTGAGGGGAAAACATTTATTTCTTTAATTTATGAGAGTTTAAATTGAAGACATTTTCAATGTTCTACAACATCATTTGAACTGACTTTCCCCTGTACAGTAATGTGCAGTCAGGCTACTTTTATATGCTCATAGGAACATTTTGAGCACAAATCCATTGTGCTTCTCAGCATATTTTCCAAATATGGAAACCGTTTTATCAAATCAGGACTTCTTTGCTAACGGTTTTATTTGATATATAAAATGTGAGAAATTATTGCTGTAATGTGAGTCTTTCTTCATCCTTTTTGGCCATTCCAAGTAATGGTACCGTAACAGCGTGAATAGACGTGCATTAAAATCCAAGCTTGACCGCAGAGTTTTACGGTGCTGCTGTTGCACTGTGCTACTCTGTCTCGTCTGTCCGTGCGTTGTCAGTGTCCTCTTTTCT
>CAKALU010052231.1:0-27213 GCA_916700995.1 Hozukius guyotensis | reverse complement strand
AGACAGAGGGTAAATACAGGCATATTCAGGCCGACAGTATGAGGAAAATATAGTTTTTTTTAACATTACAGCATGTAAACATGTTCTAGTAGGAACACAAAATACAAGTATGAACCTGAAAATTAGCATAATATGGGACCTTTAATATAACACGGTTAAACTGGTTTGACTGTGTGTTCATTCATTTTGCTGCCCTGTGTCTCACAAACACTTCTACCAGGGCTGCCAACTCTTCATTTTAGTTTGGAGTGAGATAGTAACATAACTTTCTAGATTTCACCTAGTCATAGTCAAGGTCATCCCGAACAGGCTTACACTGAACTTCAGCGAATCTCTGAAGGAAACCATTTTATGAGAGTTTAAACGTGAGGATGTTTTGATGTATTGTAAGGTATTGTGAGGGGATTTTCCCTTTAAATAAAAAAACAAAAAACAAAACTAGAATTACCGCCTTGTGGTTGCACGCCTCCGTTTACATCCATGTCTGTCCAGAATGTCATCACTACATAATTTTATCATGTTAGACATTTGTGTGAAATTGTCATAATTAACATATGAAATCTTGAGTTGTGGCCAAAAACGTGTTTTGTGAGGTCACAGTGACCTTGACCTTTGACAACGGTTTTATTTGATATATAAAATGTGAGAAATGATTGCAGTAATGTGTCTTTCTTCATCCTTTTTGGCCATTCCAAGTAACGGTACCGTAACGGCATGAATAGACATGCATCAAAATCCAAGCTTGACCGCAGAGTTTTACGGTGCTGCTGTTGCACTGTGCTACTCTGTCTCGTCTGTCCGTGCGTTGTCAGTGTCCTCTTTTCTTTGATTTGTTTCTCACCGTGTGAGGAAATGGACATGTGAGAAGTGTAGATTGCGTGAGTCTCGCGGTCAATGCGAGACGGTTGGCAGCCCTGCTTATGAAGCTCATACTGTTTAGCAAATCATCTCCGAGTAGAAGCACCAAATGAAACATGCTTTCTGTCTGAAAGTTTGGACGTATCTGTGAATACTCTCAGAGCAGCTCACCTGCTTGGTACTTGAGCTGGTATCCAATCAGAATGCCGTTGGGCTCCAGAGGTTTGTCCCATTCAAGGTTGATTGTGTCAAAACTTCTCCGATTAATCCTGAAAAAACTCGGAGCATCTGGCACTACAAACACACACACACACACACACACACACACACACAAACACGTTAAGAGAGGAAACAAGAGTGACAAAGATGGCAGGAAGCACTAAGCACTACACCTGCATACAAAATGCCCCTTTAGAAACTAAGGATGGGTCATGATTTTTGATTTTTCGAATAGTCTTTAAAGGCAGGGTTGACGATGTTCTCCAGTATCCACTATTTGTTATATGGTCTGTTGAAATGGTCTTTACACCCCGACAGCGATCCATTACTGATGAGTTCTGAAAATAATAATTTTGCTTGGAGTGCACATCCCTATTAGAAACCTGTATGTGCTGTCGTGGTTCTGTATATGAAAAAGTGTGCCTGTAAAAACACTTGTGAAACTACGTGAGATGTCGGCCTCTCTTGGATGTAATATCTAAGTTGCGAGGGCCGCGTGCGTCCTCACCTCCCTCCTTGGTAGTGATTTCCACCGTGTTGCTGGGTGGACCCTCGAAGACGTTGTTGGCCACAACCATGAACATCTTGTATTTGGAGTAGGGCACCAGGTCGCTGAGGGTGCCGGACGGCTCGGCAACGACGCTGTAGAAACCTTTGGTCTTCTTCTCCTTGCTGACCACCAGACCCAGAACCAGACTGGACTCACGCCAGTAGTACAACTGGGAGGTAGACGGGGAGGGAAAGGGTTATTAAGAATGGGTAAGAAGTGCAGGAGGAGGGGTGGGGAGATTAATTAAACCAGACAAATTAGGCAGAAACTGAGAATCAGAGTGTATTTTTAGACCAGGTCTGCAGTCGGTTCATCATCATTAAAAACAAAAAACACAGCCAGTCTCACTCTGTACTCCTTGAACTCTCCCTGGACAGAGCTCAGGTCCACGGGCTTCCAGTGCATGTTCGCCTTCCTGCTGTCAACCTTTGTCACCCGCAGGTCAGTGGGAGCGTCGGTGGGCTCTAAATAAAAGGGACACGGTATGTGTGAATAGTCAGAAAAGGTTCAGTTCTGTTTATGCAGGAATAAGAGGAAATTCCCTCAGTGGTGCTCTTGTTGATAAATCATATCATAAATGTGAATATAACACAAAATATCTTCCGGCTTTAGTCCAAAAAAATCAATGTTGTTATTGGCTTTCACAAACTGTGTCTACTTACTGTCCTCTCCAGAGTATCCGATGACCACATTAGACTCAGGCCCTTGTCCAAACTTATTCCTGGCCTGGACTTTGACCTCGTAAGGCACGTAGGTTTCTGTGTCGTGGACGACGTGTTTGGACCCCACGGTGGTCACGTTGCTCCACTCCTCTCCCGAATCCTTCCGTCTCCACCAAACGTTGTAGTGCAGGTTTGGGCCATTCCTCTCCAGATCAAGCAGAGGCTGGAGAAAACAACAACACTGTGAAATCACACCGACTGAAAGAAAGAGTTCAAACCACCAGCGTTGTGGTGGTTTGAACTACAGCCGTACATGCTCATTGACAACACTACTTGCTCATTATTTACAACAGGCACTGAATTCAACAGGAGTCTTACAAGTTGTAATTTCCTGTCTTGTAAATGGTAAACTTGCATTTCTATTGCGCTTTTCTAGTCTTCCGACCACTCAAAGCACTTTACAATACATGTCACACACATGTGGCCCATCAGGATCTAATCTAAATACTCATTCAGACATACTCAATACTCATTTGGAGCAATTTGGGGGTAAGTGTCTAGCTCAAGGAGGAGCCAGGGATCGAACCACCGACCTTCCGATTGGTGGACGACCTCTCTGAGCCACAGCCGCCACTCTTGTACATGTCTTACCTCCCAGGTGATCTCCATATTGTCCTTCTTGGTTCCCCATCCTCTTACACCTCTGGGAATGGCATCTGGGGCTGGTTTTAACAGAACAAAATGCACTTAGATTGAACAACTTCAACTCCAACAGCCCCCATGTCCGCATGTACAGAGTTGGGTTACTGGCCAATAGTCTTTGACTCAGTACTCCTTTCCCCTTAAAGCACGGGGCTGAGCCTACACATCCAGTCCATGCAATCATTTCATAGAACCCCCATACCAATGTGTTTAGAATTTATTCTTTCATTAGATCAACAATTCCATTGTTTAGGACTAAAACTAAAAGTTCTATGTGATGTGATTTGAGTGTGTGTGTGTGTGTGTGTGTGTGTGTGTGTGTGTGTGTGTGTGTGTGTGTGTGTGGTGCTCCTCACCGGCTCCGCTGGTGAGGAACCGTGGCGAGGGGCGGCTGGGCTGACTCTGGCCCACTGAGTTAATGGCGATGACCCTGAACTGGTAGTTGGCGAAGGGGGCGAGCTGCAGGAGGACAGAGTTGAGGTCTCCGGGGTAAGAGGACAGGTTCTGCCAACTGCCCGGGTCCCAGCGGTTCTCCTCGAACTGGACCAGGAATTCTGCAGAGACACACAACTGGCATGAGAAAAGCAGACCATGGGGTTAAAGCAGAGGACATCTACAGCGGGTGTCTTGTAGTCCTCGAAGGGGTTCAGCAGGTTCATTATGTTCTCATGTTGTCATTTCATCCCCCTCGTATCCTCTTATGTTTAATGAACCTGTTACGTTCATTTTACAAATCTTCCTATAAATACAGATTATAATGATCACTCTATAAGTAATAGGCCCCATGCTTCTCAGATGGATCCTAATTACGGCCTCAAAATGTACCTCATTTCTTCACTAATGAGTATTTCTATTTCAGCATTCCTTCATTAGCATTTCTTTCCCGAGCTTGGCGACCTGAGACAGACTCTACCGTGCCATCTCTTTAGCTCTCCTTACAGGATGCACTTTACTGCTACACTACGTCAGGACACTATCAGATCAGAAGCTGCGACGCTTTCACATACGCAAATCAGGCTCCGACTATGCTCGTGAAGACAAATTTAGAGAGAAATGTGATTATTCAAGTGTAATATAATCCCTTCCAGGGTGTGCAGGACAAGTGAGGAGTATGTGTGTGTACTGACCTGTGATCGGGCTCCTGTTGTCGACTCCGGGGATCCAGGTGAGGCGAATGCTGCGGGCTGCGGGGTCTGACAGATCCAATTCCACGGGAGGGTCTGGACGGTCTGCGGAGAAACAGGGAATAACCTGAAGTGAGACATGGAAAAACACACACACACACACACACGCACACGTACACACGACCATAGACATGCTGCGAAACACTCATCACTCATACTGTACAATGCAATCAGCCAATCAATCTTAGGTTAAGATGCACCGCCCAATAACACCTCCAAATCTCCTCACAGTTCACTGTGAGGTTCTGTTACAGGTGCCGTAAATTTTACAAGTTCAAAATTAATCAGAGTGGTAGGTCTTCCTATCACTAACTTTCTTTGCGGGTTTCCAAGCTGCTGGGGCTGGCCCACCTCCCTCCCTCTTCTGTGATGTCACCGCTGTGTCCACCACTTCGCGGCCAGGGAGGAAACCGTTTGAATCAGTTAAAAGAGGCCCGGAGATGAACGTCTGGGGTGGCTGTGATCATCCATTGATCATCCATTGATCAGTCCACCTCGTTGCTTATTTGTTGATTCGTGACTCTGTGTAAACTACTACCTTGCTTGTATTAGTAATTTGTGTGTTGTTTGTTTAGAACCTAGAAGCATTTGTAACTTGTTTGGGACTGGGCTAGGGATTAGATTAGTTTATTAGGACACATATTGCTGTGTAAATTTTGGTGTATTTTGTTTTATTATCCTGAGAGAAGTTGGAGTGGAGTTTTATTTTCTTGTTCATATCTAATTGTTTGCCAGTTTAGCTGTGATTTTAAGTTCTAGTTTGTAGCTCTTTTGTTTTATTCGTTTATCGATTTCGGCGCCATCTAGAGCCCATTCCTGAGTTGTTTTTCCATAGCAACACAATTTTGTGTTTGCTTTTGTTTGCTGCACCGTGTTTGTTGATTGCCTGCCTGTTTTGCTTTAATTGATTGTGCATTTAACAATAAACGGCTACTTTACGCCTGACTACATCGGCTTGTATTGCTTCCATTACCCCTAGACCTGGCTGGGACGTAACATAAATGGGGGCTCGTCCGGGATCTTGTAATTAATTCCCGAGATTAATAGTAGTTGTGAAATTGTTTGTGGACAATCACCGTAAATTTTCTCTGTAGTGACCTAATTATTGATTGGCTCATGGCTCCGTTTAACCTGGAACAGTTAGTTGCTCATCCCACTTGGGAACAATTTGATAATTGTCGCAAAGATGACTTGCTAATTATTGCCAACCACTTCCAGATCTCTTTCTCCAAACACTTGTTAAAAAGGGAGCTTAAGGCTCAACTAGTCGGTAAATTGGTGGAATTGAGGGTTCTTGATTTGATATCTTTGATTTCTTAAGATTGCTGTGCAGGACCGTCAAAATCAACAGTTTGACTTGTTTCAGGAAATCGTAAATATATCGCCCAGTGAAATGAGGACAAAATGAGAAAAACTACTCTACTAATGCCATCAACAAACAACTTAGAATGAGTGGAAATATGGTTCCAAACTGGACATTATGAGCAATCTGGACCAACATTTTCAGACTTACTATGAGATGAAATGACTTGACAGGATGGATCGTGGTGCATGCATGTAAAAATCCACTCTGTATTAAAAACAGTCTCTCCTCTCAAACATATATGGAGACAATCATCTTTGGCACATATTCATATAAATGTTGTAATACAGCAGAAGGTTAGACAGAACAAAAATTAAAACAATAAGAAGACAAAATAAATAGGAAACAAATGAGGACAGGACAAAAAAAAGAAAAAGACAGATTTCCACCTGAGCCGTGTGTTACCTGGAGGCAAGGCACTAGAGACTGAGGGGTTGAGGGAGGCTTCCTCTGTGGGGCAGGGGTCAAGGACCAGGAGGTGGGTATAAAGGTTAGAGTTCACATGTTAGTCTATCAACTAGACAACAGCAAGGGAGCACAATGGTTAACATGTCATTTAGTATACATTGAATTAATATAAGTCAGCTTCACTAAGCTCCAGTTTGTACGACGGCATATTAGGGTCAATGTAGGTAAAAAGAAAATATATAAATTACGGAGCCGGGGGAAGGAGGTGAGAAAAAACTCAGATATTCTTTGAGGCTCTGAATACTTGAGGTGCTTTAAAAAAAGACATTGCATATCTCTAAACTGATGCAGTATGTAGTCTCAGATGTCCTCAACTCAGGTGTACTCAGTTGGTTGCAATCTGCAACCACACCACAAGTCCTACACACTGTCCCTTTAACTCGGGTTTCCTTTTTCCAGCACTCCAAAAATCAAAGAATAAAGACATTTCCCTCACAATTTAGTGGTATTTTCTTTTATTTATTTATTCTTTAATTTATAAGGGACATGAAACATGTTTATACTTCTTGTGAATATAATCTGATTAACCTTATTTCCATATAGGTATTTTTTTAAGTTACCACCTTATTTTGAAAACCAGACGTAGTCACACATCTATCCTTCCACTAACCTCACCAAGTCCATCGCTAGCTCTCCCTGTCAGCTCCATCTGGGACGTCTGGATGCATTTACTATTAATGTTAGTAGGGCTATATAGTCAGTATACTATATGCGTAAACTACAATTTTAGCGTCGGCTGATTTGACCACGGAGATGCGAGTGGCGAATGGCCATGTGGTTCCTTGACCAAAAAAAAAGTTTGTTTTTTTTCAACGTAAATTTGTGACTTAAATCTCAGAGAATATCCAAGTTTTTTCTCGTGAAATTACGTCTTTAGTATCACAAATTCTGAGTTGTTTTTTTGTTTTTTTTGGGGGGGGGGGGAATATCCCCCCCTTCCCCGGCTCCGTTTTGTTTTTGTTTTTTTACACACAATGGTCCTAATACGCCATGGTAAGTTTGAGACAATCATGTAATCATCATATTTACATTTGAGACTTTTGCACTCTGTGAAACCAGGAAGTCAATAAACAAAAAAAGTGGAATTTTGAGCCATTTCTCAAAAAAGCGTAACATCTGTTGAATGACAAGCCAAATAACAGCGGCTTATTCTTGTGGCTCATTGTCATTAATGAAAGTCTCAAATGTCCAAACAATGGTCACCAGGATGTTCAAACTGAGTCTACAATGTAGCTTCACTACAGCACTTTCTACAGCACATGTTGCTACGCTGCATGCAAACTGTTGAATCAGTGGGAGTAGGTAGAGTTCAATTTTAGTAAACTGCAGCAACAACAAGACATGCATGACTTCCATTTGAAGACATAGAGCTGAAAAATAATACAGAGTCAAGAAAAACTGAAGACATTCACAGTAAATATTTAAAGAGTATCGAAATGAGAAAATATAAAAAGCATTAATATATTATATATATATATAATACAATTCTCAGTCATCCAGGTCATGGTAGCCGAGTAAGGGTTAAATCAGCAGCAACTGGACTTATTGGTTTAGATTCTTGGAGACGTTTCACTTCTCATCCAAGAAGCTTCTTCAGTTCTGGCTGAATGGTAGAGGAACCCAGGAGTCCGACCCATGTGACAGTCATTCACACTAGTCATCAGCTGACTCTAACGACCCATAACTACAGTGGTCACACCTAGGAGCACCAATGTACTGAGTGGTTTCTATTATCCTGCTAATGACCCCACAGAGGTTAGATTCCTGGGTTCTCCTGCCATTCAGCCAGAACTGAAGGATCTTCTTGGATGAGAAGTGAAACGTCTTCAAGAATCTAAACCAAGTCCAGTTGCTGCTGATTTAACCCTTACTCGGACTGTAGTGAATAGTTCCTACACAAAAAATAGTTTTAAATGCAAAATACATCCACTGACACTGTGTGATTGATTATTTAAAGTTTAAACTGTGACATATTTGATAACTCCTATTGTGTATTCAAACTAAATCTATGGTATGCTCCAGCACTGTTGTGTATGTGAGTGTACCTAACACAGTGAGGCGGGCCGAGGCCGAGTCCTGGTCGATCTCTGATTTAACGGTGCAGCTGTACGTTCCCTCGTCGCCCTCGTTCACATTGTAGATGACTAGCGAGTCCTCGTTCTTCTTCACCCTGGGAGACAAACAGACAAGGAGGGATTGCTTGGTTATGCATCTATATTTCGAGTTTATACTTGAGCTGACATCTGTATAGAAGGAATAAGTCAAATCTAAAATCAAATAACTCTGAAGTGTACAAATGATACAAAAGTGGGATCTCTCATTGTCTGACACGTTTTAGCTTTATTTCCTCTGTAAGACAGCTCGTGTTTCTGTTGTGTGCCATAACTCTTAGAGTTGACTGATAACACTATTGCTTTAAACATCAATTCCTTATCTGCAAATTATTCAGGGCATTTTTTTGTGGCAACACGTTTGCCTCATAATTACCCTGCTATATAAGTATACTCCAGCAGCAAAATGAATGTGCTTATCTGCTTATAGAGATATAGCAATATCGTTTACATGGGCACACACATGCGTCCGCCTTCACACATCACTTAAGGTCACTTCCAGGCATATGTATATGTGCATGCGTGTTAATCCATGTGTACCCATGTAGCTATATTTTTCCTTCTGTCAGACTCTATCTCTTCTCAAAAACATCCTCCATATTCCTTATTTTGTGAGTTCCCTTTTCCATAACTTTTACTTCTTGAATTACACTTTTCCATTTTATAAAATCTGGGGGTTTAGTTTTTTTCCAACCTTTTGTTATTTGCTTCAGTGCTGTGATTCTGAGTATTCTAAATAAGAAACGTACATCTTTACCGGGACTAATTGGAGGTTTCCCGAGTATAATATGCTCTGCTTTAAAATACAGAGGTTTTTTTGATAGTGTCTTCTATAAACTTAAAAACTTCTGACCAAAACAAATGTAATAGACTGCATGTGTAGAAAATTTGTAAATGATTTGCATTACTTTCACCACAGTTTTCTCCAGCACTGAGAACTTATTGAGATCTTATTTATTATTATTATTTTTATTTTTTTCTCTTTGTATTATTTTTATTATTATTATTATTATTATTATTTTTATCATTATTATTTTTTTTATTATTATTATTATTATTATTATTATTATTATTATTATTTATTTTATTTCAATTTTGAATGCTGATGTTGTTTTCTCTAGTGTACTTATTGTGTTTGTCTCTAAGCTCAACTACTTAAAAATTGGTTTATAAACTATTGTAATTACCAACTGTAAATTGCATATAAGAAAACAACCTCGAAAAAAAGAGGAAAACATTAAGTATAAAAAAACATGTATCAATGCTATAGGTGTTTTAATTACTGCAGTATGTGAGAATTACGAAAAGACAATTAAGAATCGTCAAGTGAATTGTCAATGTAGTTAAATATCAAAATGAAAGTGAGTAAAAGAAAGTCAAATTCCCAGCTAGTTTGGTAGGAAAAACCCCGTGTGGGCGGGACTGTGACGTGAGCCAGGTTGCATTGAGGGTTACGTGAAAGAATCGTATCTTAATATTTCACTTAAAGGGCCAGCGTGTATGCAGATATAGAATAGAATATTCATGTTTTCAGAGTCCACCATGGTGCTCCGCCATGTTTCTACAGTAGCCCAGAACGGACAAACCAAACTCTGGCTCTAAGAGAGAGACTTTCATGTTTTTAGGTTGCCTGAAGGGAGGAGTGAGCGGAGGGGTACTCAGTTGGTTGCAATCTGCAACCACACCACAAATCCTACACACTGTCCCTTTAACCACAAACAAACCAGAGACAAATAATCCTTTGATATAAATGATCTTAAATTCCTTTGAGGGCAGTGAAATAAAGGAAACGATAAACATTTACTCTTGTTAAAATGACAGCTTTGCTTGGATCGGTCTTGGACATGCTAGTCGGTGTCAGTGTAGGTGCTGTTACCTCCATCCGTGGAGAGGCTTGTCGTCCTTCGTCCAGGTCACAGTGACGGGCAGGCTGGGATCAGACTTCACCTTGCAGTCGAAGTGAGCGAAGGTGCCCCTGATGGCCGACTGGTGCTCCGGGGCTCGAACTATGCGAGTCGGCTCTGAGTTGGAGTGAGGTTGAAGAGGAACACGTAAACACACACATACACGCACGTAGCCATCCATACCCAACGTATTTGTATAGGCGAATCTGTTTTATAATAAATGTAATGGCATCAGTGTTAAAGTCCTGTGCTTTGTATGTCCAAACCCTCCACCCTCCATCTCCCTCCTCCGTACACCGTCTGTGCACTATAAGAACATCCCACTTGCTGGACTGGAAAAATTCTACGTAAGATTCTTCTACATCATAATGAACTAAGGGCTGCTTTATAAAGATGAGGATCTCCACTTGCCATTTCACCGCCTTGGCAGATTAGTTCACCCTCTTTTACGTTTTTTCAGTTCAGTATTGAACTTGAAGGCTGGGATGGGAATATTTTTTGTAGTGTATGCAGTTAATACAAATAAAATAACTTAAAGGTCCCATATTATGATCATTTTCAGGTTCATACTTGTATTTTGTGTTTCTACTAGAACATGTTTACATGCTGTAATGTTCAAAAAAACCTGTATTTTCCTAATACTGTCGGCCTCAATATGCCTGTATTTGCGCTCTGTCTTAAACACTCTGTTTTAGCGCATTTCGACGGAATTGCGACGAAATTGCGACAGAATTGCGTTGCTAGGCAACAGCTTGGGTCCATGTGTACTTCCTGTCAGCTGATGACATTCACATACACTGAAACCAGGAATAACCTGGGACACATTTAGAATGTTTACATTTAAATCTATGTAAAGGGTCTAAATATTGTATATTTGTGACATCACAAATGGACAGAAATCCTGACAGCTTGTTTCAAATGCAGAGTTTCTGAATACGGGCTGTGTGTATTTCCCTGTGGATTGAGCGTTTCGATACTTTCACAGTATTTATATAGGACTTAAGCCTGCTTTATAATAAAAAAAACATGAAAATCTCACTTTTTTATAATATGGGACCTTTAAAAATAACTGTCAGTAAACACAAGTTGAGGCAATTGAATTAAAGGCACAAGAGATTTGAATATAATCCATCAGAGCCAGCTGTTTGGCAGAAGGAAAGGAAATGATTTCATATTTCACATACATTTTTTCCTCTTTCACACACCATCCTGACATCCATGTAAAAAGTCATAAACCCTGTCGGTGCAGATTGTTGCATATGTAGGCTGCACATGATGTCCTGTTACATGCTTACAAAGATGTAATATCGACATCTCATTTTGTAGGTTTTAGTATATATACTTTAGTTTTCAGCGTCACTTTGAGTTTGGATGCCGAGTCCGAATGGCATGGCTCAGAAGTCTGAGTGCAGCAGTGATGTAATGTCTGACCTTTGACCTCCAGGATGACCTGGTTCTCGGCCGTGCCCAGGATGCTTCTGGCCACGCAGGTGTAGGTGCCCTCGTCCTCTGCTCGGGCCCGTTTGATCTCTAAGGTGCCGTTGATGTAAACGCGGTACTGACCGCCATCCAGCCCACTGCCCTGTCCATTCTTAAACCTACACACATAGAAAACACAGAACATATGAACTAGTACATTTTTGCATTTAAAGGGGAAAGATCATGCTCATTTTCAGGTTCATACTTGTATTTTGGGATTTCCACTAGCACATGTTTACACGCTTTAATGTACAAATAACACTTTCTTTTTCTCATCCTGTCTGTCTGAATATATGTATGTATTCACCTCCTCCTGAAAAAGCCCCAGTCTACTCTGATTGGTCAGCGTTTTTTCTGTCCTACACATCTGCTCTGTCGCCGTCTTCACAGTGTCGCTGCTGCCGGGGGACTCACCGTGTGCGTGCCAACTACACGGAGATTAGCGGCACTAGTTGTGACATCACAACTTTACGGAAGTCCTGGCGGCTCGTTTAAAGGCACAGTTTCTCAATCTCGCTTTCTAATATGGGACCTTTAAGTAAATAAAAGCATTCGCTGCTCACCAGCGTAAATCCGGCAGAGGGGAACCGAAGAAGGGACAGTCCAGGAAGGTGCGGTTGTTCTCGATGACCTTGATCAGCTGGTTTTTAGGGCCCAGCATCCTCGGACGCATGTCTACAAAGAGAGAGGGACAGTGGATGACACCTTTATCACTTCAGCACTAACAAGGACATTTTGTAAAAGTGATGTGTTAACGGTTTAATCAGTGATCAGTTAAAAACAATATTATTCTATAATTAAACTGATTACAATTGAATAGCAGTTTATTCACAATATATTTAAGGATAAGCATGTTTGCTTTCTTATCCAGAGTAATTCATAGTAATATTAATAATATTAATAATAATAGTGGACATGGAAGACTGCTAGCTCCTGTTAAAATGAAATAAATGCAACATACATTAGAACAAGGCAAGTATAAGTAAACACACACATTTTATATAATCAGGTTTTGTTTGTACTGTGTGAAATAAATATATATTATGGCATGCCGTTTAAGTAATTATTATATATATAATGTGAAATTTGAGAATATTGAATGAACCCTGAGAAGATTTCATTCATTATATTCAGGATTTCATTCCATATTCTCAGGATTTCATTCAATACATTCAGGATTTCATTCCATATTCTCAGGATTTCATTCAATATATTCAGGATTTCATTCCATACTCTCAGGATTTCATTCAATATATTCAGGATTTCATTCCATATTCTCAGGATTTCATTCAATATATTCAGGATTTCATTCCATATTCTTAGGATTTCATTCAATATATTCAGGATTTCATTCCATATTCTCAGGATTTCATTCCATATATTCAGGATTTCATTCCATATTCTCAGGATTTCATTCAATACATTCAGGATTTCATTCCATACTCTCAGGATTTCACATTATATATATAATAATTTCCTAATCATTGAAGGAAAGAATTCACAAGTTCGAAAAGGTCACAGTGGTGATGCTGGTGGACATTAACAAAAAGCCCTTGTATTCATACTCTCATAGAGATTTCAGGGTAAGAGCTGAGGCATACAGTGCAGTACAGAAGGATGTGTAACACTCTCAGCCGATGTTAGTTACTGCTCTGTATACAGTTTGAAATCAACCTCCCCCCTCCGTGTCTCACCGAGGACGCTGACAAAGGCGTTGGCCAGCAGATAGCCGTGCTGGTTGGAGGCGTTGCACTGGTAGACGCCGCTGCTTCCCATCTGCACCGAGCGGAAGATGATGGTGTCGCCGAGCACCTGTCTGCTGGGGTTGTGGGGGGAGCCTGGGGTTCAGGGGATGAAAATAAGATACGGTAAGAAAGACATGGGAATAATAAGACATATAGTGAATGCATAGTGGTTTACCCCTCTGAATTATTGCATATGGTTTATTTGAAAGACTCTGAGCCTCTTGCAGTCAGATTTACCAAACGCTCTTGACTGTACTAACTTATCATAATTTTTCTCGTTTCAATCTGATGAACACCACCTGTTCGTGAGGAGGCCTGCGTTTGTGAGATTCGATTATATATTTGACGAGACGATATATTATAGTCTGCAGTAGGTGATGTTACAATGTCTGGTGTTATAACAGAGGATGACACTGGACAGAAACCTGCATAAAGACCCTGATGAAGCTGTTGGAGTGAGAGAATTGTCCCAATAACTACTGTCCTGTAGAAGTTCCTGTGTTTAAATACAAAAATCTCTCATCTCATCTCATCTCATCTCATCTCAAACTTCCCTTTCCCGGGCCACATTAACCAGCTCTGACTGGGGGATCCCGAGGCGTTCCCAGGCCAGTGTGGAGATATAATCTCTCCATCTAGTCCTGGGTCTTCCCCGTGGCCTCCTCCCAGCTGGTCGTGCCTGGAACACCTCCCTAGGGAGGCGCCCAGGAGGGGGGGCATCCTTACCAGATGCCCGAACCACCTCAGCTGGCTCCTTTCAACGCAAAGGAGCAGCGGCTCTACTCCGAGTCCCTCACGGATGACTGAGCTTCTCACCCTATCTCTAAGGGAGACGCCAGCCACCCTCCTGAGGAAACCCATTTTGGCCGCTTGTACCCGCGATTTAGTTCTTTCGGTCATGACCCAGCCCTCACGACCATAGGTGAGTGTAGAAACGAAGATTGACCGGTAGATCTAGAGCTTTGCCTTCCGGCTCAGCTCTCTTTTCGTCACAACGGTGCGGCAAAGCGAACGCAATACCGTCCACGCTGCTCCGATTCTCCGGCCAATACAAAAAAAACTAAAATCTAAAAAACCTCTCAGTAAATTGGCAAGCCTCCTGTGACGATGATATGGTGATCATGATACAGGGCAGCTCCTCGTATAAATATGTCAGTCCCACTCACACAGAGCTTTGTAACAATAACACCAGCATACAATGAATGGATCGACATTTTCTGAAAAACTGTGGCGCATTTTGCAAACAGTTTCTGTTTTCTGCTATTTTGTAATCAAATGTGGTAATATTTAAAAATGGCAATGCCAAGTGACCAATAATCACAACATTATATATCAAATAATATAACTTCAACACAAAGAAAGAAAGAATACGTACTGTCTATGGGCATTCCGTTGATCAGCCATTCGATGTTAGGTTTAGGGTTGCCGTTGGCCCGACACACCAGGCGCCCGTTCTCATCCGGGGCGAGCACCAGGTTTGTAGGTTTGTCCAGCCAATAAGGAGCCGCTGTGGAATACAGGGAGTCGCATTAGCACAATGGACTCAAACACAAACATAAGGTCGTATATTCTTCATAAACACATAACCACTGTAACCACCTCACCTTTGACCTGAACCAAGATGGAGTGGCGTATGCTGCCTAAGTGATTGTTGGCCATGCAAACATACTCCCCGGCATCCTCCTCCGACACGTTGATAATCTTCAGGGTCTTGTTGTAGTTCTCAAACTTCACTTTCCGCCCTGGCAGGTCCCCACCCTTCTTAAACCACTTGATGGTGGGCGTCGGACTGTAGAGGGGAAACAAATCCTCACTTTCATATTGCGTTTCACTCGGTAAAAAACTGAGTTCAAGATGCTTGTGTCTTTAAACAGCACCGGTCAGATGTGTGAGAGGACTACTCTACGTGTATATGTTGGAATGGTCTTTTATGTTTTTAGCTTGTAGAAAGTCCTCTTTACTAATTATTAGTAGTTATTTACTAGTGACTATTTAATTACAACTGAAAGGGCAGAAAGATCCAAAGATCCCTCTGAGCAACAGCTTAATGAGGATAGAAGAAAACTAATTCAACATCCAAGTTCCAACAGTATTCTCCCATCATGCAACACTGTAGGGACGTCCACTAAATGGAAGTTTGAATCATTTAAAACTTCAATTAATAACTCGGGCTTTTATTCATTTCAACCACTGAACTCAACCGGCCTATGGGACAGGCGACTATATATGCAGGCTTTTTATTTCCTTTCGTACAAAACTCATGCTCAGCAAAGATGGGAAATACGATGAAATTTAACTTAATTAATGTATATAAACCAGTATGACTTGTATACAAATTAGGCTATCAAATAACATATGGATTACAAATCATTTATTTGATCCAGCCCGTCAGCGACGAGCCTATTTGTCACACTGAAAAAGAAAACGGGTGAAAACTAAAAAGAAAAAAGGTGGGGACACTTTTATTTTGTAGTCCAGCGAGGTAACGAAAACAAGCATACCCAACAACACGGTGCAGGAGGAAGAGAAAATATGTTTTTATGTCAGTTAAAGTGCTGTCTTTGTTTAACGAACAAAGTTAGCAGACAGTGAGCAATGGACTTCACATGAAAATGATGGATTCACTTTTATGGGAAAAATCCATTTCGATTCTTTTGATCGGTGGACCCTCAAGGAATATGAATAATCAACATATTCACATTTATGACCGCTTCAAAGGCAGGGAATCACCACATTTTTTTTGTCTCTCTTGTTTACCGTGCCGGTAAATCTGATGGAATTATACTTTGGTCTGTAAAACAAACTGAACAATTGAATTGTGGAGAATCGAACCGATCTACCGATGTGTAGCATGTGTCCATATAACGGCGTCTAATGAAGACCTGTGTTTATTTGTCAAAACGTGTAGCCGCACCCATCAAGTGAAAGGGATTCCGCGTCTAATTCTTCTTCTTTTGGGGCCAAAACTAGTTCAAATGTAAATAAATAATACATTTGGTGTCTGAACTATACTGTTTTAATCTCTGTTCAAATAGTTATAAGAAACTGATAATTCAGTGTGTGTGTGTGTGTGTGTGTGTGTGTGTGTGTGTGTGTGTGTGTGAGAGAGCTCACAGTCCAGCAGCGATACACTCCAGCAGCAGTTGCTCGTCTCGTAGCACCATTTTGGAGCTCTCACTCCCCGAGGGCGAGAGGAAGGTCGGCGTGGACTCGGCTACTTTACGGCCTGCAGACGAGGAACGAGGTAGGACGGGGTTAATGCACACGCAAACAAACAGTTTATCGTTGTACCGTGACTCACTTCCTACAAGGAGCTAAACATCCTGTTTTGTAGGCACTGCCACGTGAGTCTAACACTATTATTGTGATCATATTCTCGTGGCTGGTGTTCCATCTCCGCCAGGCTTTGGCTCTCCCTGCAGTCTGTTGTGAGGCCAAAGCGGCCAGTAAATGGGTTTAACACCCTCTGGCTTGTCTCACAGGAAGACATTAAGAGATGCAGAGACAACAACTGGGTCATTGATCTTGCTTTATGTTCGCCAAGGGAACAAGATTGCCATTAAAAGCTTATATAAAGCAGCTGATAAAAACTTGTCCAGGTTCTCTTGCTGTAATTAGATAAGTGAAGCATATGTAAGGTCACATAGTTGATGGCATTATTCAACCCCATGTTAAATCTTTCTGTAGGGCTTGGCTAAAGCAATAAGCAGCAGTTAGCATTGCAGCTTGGTTGCCTTGCCAAACCCAGAGCCTTTAGAACAGAACATTGGTGTTGTTTGGAGTTGGCTTTTAGGTTGAAAGGCCTTTTATAATCCACACACACAGTACAATGACTGAGGGAGGAGGTATGATAAACATCTATTTTAAACCTATACTAACAGTACAAGTGCTTTTATACAACAATTGAGGGATAGTTTAGCATCAGTGTTGCTACAGTTGGTTGGAACAAACTCAAAATGTGAATAAAACATTTGAGCATATACAGTATGAATGAACAGTGAGTTCAGCTAAGCAGTCTTGGATGTGAGCAAACTGTCAAGTGCTGTCTTTGTTTGCATATTGCAACAGCCAAACGTATGTGGCATGTTAATCAGGCACGTAGTTGAGTGTAAACTCGCCTTTTCTTACTTTCACATTAACTACACTCATGACAAAATAACAAGTGTCAAATATTATGTTACCAATCTTGTGTATTTTGTACTCTACATTTGGGCTAGCCATAAAAGAGCAACTTTTTTAAACAGATATAGTATTGTTCAAGTTTTACCAAGTTCATTTATTTTCAACTGATTTAAAGTGACAACAGACAACGTTCAACTTAACAACCTAATGGTTAAGGTTAACTATTGACCTGGAAGGGTTAAGGTTAACTATTGTCCTCCAATGGTTAAGGTTAACTATTGACCGGGAAAGGTTAAGATTAACTATTGTCCTCCAATGGTTAAGGTTAACTATTGTCCTCCAATGGTGAAGGTTAACTATTGACCTCCAATGGTTAAGGTTCGGTATTGACATGGAATGGTTAAGGTTAGGTATTGAGCTCCAATGGTTAAGGTTAGGTATTGACCTGGAATGGTTAAGGTTAGGTATTGAGCTCCAATGGTTAAAGTTAGGTATTGACCTGGAATGGCTAAGGTTAGGCATTGACCTGGAATGGTTAAATTAAGTTTAGGCATTGACCTCCAATGTTTAAGGTTAGGCATTGACCTGGAATGGTTAAATTAAGGTTAGGTATTGACCTGGAATGGCTAAGGTTAGGTATTGAACTAGAATGGTTAAGGTTAGGTATTGACCTGGAATGGTTAAGGTTAGGCATTGACCTGGAATGGTTAAATTAAGGTTAGGTATTGACCTGGAATTGGCTAAGGTTAGGTATTGACCTAGAATGGCTAAGGTTAGGCATTGACCTGGAATGGCTAAGGTTTAGGTATTGACCTGGAATGGCTAAGGTAAGGTATTGACCTAGAATGGTTAAGGTTAGGTATTGACCTGGAATGGCTAAGGTTAGGTATTGACCTGGAATGGCTAAGGTTAGGTATTGACCTGGAATGGTTAAGGTTAGGTATTGACCTAGAATGGCTAAGGTTAGGTATTGACCTGGAATGGCTAAGGTAAGGTATTGACCTAGAATGGTTAAGGTTAGGTATTGGCCTGGAATGGTTAAGGTTAGGATAGGTAGTCGGAGAAGCAAAAAAAATGTTGCTTTTTAAATGATCTCATTACAAAGACTAGTTTGTCTGACTCTTCATTACTTTCAGTTCTAGACTGCACATTTCCAGTCTGATCCAATCCAACACAAATGCTGTCAACACTGTGGACATAACATCCAGTCAGCAGAAAGCTGCAGTTTGCTGAGAAGGGTGTGGGATTAAATTAGCATTAGTCTCCTTTGTGATGCAGATCTGTATGGGATTAAAGCATCTGTTAGCGGTTAGAGCTTCTCCAGTGGCTGGCAAAGGAGGATCTGTTAGTGTTGTGCCATAAGGAGGAGAAGAAGAAGGTTAGTGGTAACAAACTGCCAAAGTGACTTTGTTAACAATCGCTATAGTGGGAGCTACAGACGGGCAGTAAGCACCCTGGAAATGTGGTAAACATGGATAACACCCTGCTGATGATGCTGGCAGGGCTTCCACAAACACACACACACACACACACATAAAAAACGACAGAGTTTGGGTTTTTGCGTCTGTGTGCCTTCATAAGAGATTAGTGATAAAATAGATAGTCCGCGTTCGCGTGTGAGCATTTCCACAGCTGTCACAGTCCCCGTCACTCCCCCGCGCTCACACACAAATGTGTCTGAGAGCAGAAGCAGGAGGCAGCACACCTTATTTCCATACATATATGACTATCAATGACCACAGCATGGACCAGACTGAATATTCATCATGTGACCTAATCCTCCTCTGTGCTGGAGCTCCAGTCCCACTGGGCCTCAGAGCCGCCAGCCTGGTCTGTCACTAGTAGGAGCATCTACTCCCTCAGGAACATCCCATCTACCCCCCACCCCAGTTCAGCCAATGGCACATATGCTGCCACTTTGTCTGCTCTGTACCCTCCAGCTATGTGGGCTCATTCAATAGATGTATGGCGTAATGAATATTCTCTACTGTATGTGCAATACACTTGAATTAAGGGTGATTTGTGTGTTAATTACTGTATGTGTATTCATTACATGTGATCGTTTAACTCTGATTGAAAGGTGGAATAAACAGATTACGGACTAAATGAGATGCATTTCTACTGTGTGAGTGCATATTAGTGTCAGCGAGCTGTTGGTTTGTCTTTTACTGGAAGTCACATCTGGTCCCGTCGCTCAGTCTTCTCCTCGCCTACACTGGACGTCATTTGGTTTGATTCTATATTTAATGAACAGCTGACTAACGCTACACTGATTGAATGGTAGAAATTTGATTCTGCTGCAACATTTTGCATTACATTTTTTCTGTTGTTGTCAGTTATATGGGGAGTTTCCGTTGTCGCATGCCAAGAGGGTCAAAAGGGTTTTATGTACACCGATCAGCCATGACATTAAGACCACTGACAGGTGAAGTGAATAACATGGATTATCTCGTTACAATGGCACCTGGCAGTCGGGGGGGTGTATTAGACAGCATGTGAACATTTTGAACTTTGTGCAGAAAAAATGGGCCAGCGTAAGGATGTGAGCGACTTTGACGAGGGCCAAACTGTGATGACTAGACGACTGGGTCAGAGCATCTCCAGAACTGCAGCTTTTGTGGGATGTTCCCGGTCTGCAGTGGTCAGGACCTACTGTACCAAAAGTGGTCCAAGGAAGGGAAACCGGTGAACCGGCGACAGGGTCAGACCCGAGGCTCATTGATGCACGTGGTGAGCGAAGGCTGGCCCGTGTTGACCGATCCAATAGAAGAGCTACTCGAGCTCAAACTGCTGAAAAAAGTTAATGCTGGTTCCGATAGAAAGGCATCAGAACACACAGTGAGGAGCAGTTTGTTGCGTATGGGGCCGCGTAGCCGCAGACCGATCAGGGTGCCCATGCTGTCCTCATGTTATCGCTTTACCATAGACCCATTTTTGTCTTTTTTTGGGGGGACAGGGGGTCTTTAGGGGGAAATAGCAGGTCAACAGTATATTTCACATAGAAGTGGTGTACTTGTTATCATAGTCCGCGTAGGGAAGAGGTCGCCAGCTCTGGGTGGATACAGTAGGTGGGTCAACACTGGACTTTCACCTAGGAGATCGCTGTGTCCCGTGTGAAACCAGAAGTCAACTTTGACTTATTTGTCACGTAACTTCTGTACTTACGTAACGCCACTTCCGTTCTGTAGTTACTTCAACCCAAACCACGATCTGTTCCTAAAACTAACCAAATCGTTTTGTTGCCTAAACACTGCAGGGGCTTGCACAGGCGCACCGATAGCTCATGTTGCTGGACATTCGTAGGAAAACGGCATGTTTTTTACTAAAGATAACCAAGTGGTTTTTGTTGCATTTTTGTTTTGTTTCAATTTAAAAACGTTAACCACATGCTTAAAACTGCGACCGTGATCTGGGAGAAAATATTTGAGAATGCAGTTTAGTTGCATGGAAACAGGATTTTGTAGGAGACAGGGTTGCAGATATCTCGATATCTCAGTGAATGATAGAACTGAAACTAATCTCTTATAGAGCCTACTGATAATAACATTTCAGTGACATTAAAACCAATGCTTATCAAGCCATGATGTCACTAACAAGGCAAAAGTGAGCATGGCTCACAAACCCCCCGCTCACTGCTTGACCCCTACTAAAGTAGGGCCAAAGGTTTTGCCCTTTTGGGGTTGATAAGTTGTCAACTATTAATATTTTGATAATTGATTAATCGGTTTGAGTACTGTCTTAAGAAATAAGGTACAAATTCTCAGAATCAGAGTTTTTGGCCAAATTTTCAAAAATGTTCAAAAAACTTTTCTTAGAAAAAGCACTTTAAGAAGCAGTAGTAGTTCTATAAGCAGATGTGTGACCTGTCATAAAGCAGACACTGATGTCTCTAAATTCAGTCAGCCAAACTTTCCAGAAGGTGTTGCATTAATCCCAGGGTCCCCTGACTGATCTGAGAACATTTGATTAATATGTAAGAAGCAACAACTCAACCACGTTTTAATGTTGTTGCTCATAAGTCTCATGCGGCAGTATCTCGTCTCTATCTTATCTTTCGATTATTTTTCGAATGATCTAAATGTGGTTACAAGAATACAGTTCCACAACTGAATATTTATAGATTTTGAAAATGTTCTCTCTTGAAAAGAATCCAATTTAAAAAATATTTAATATCGACAGCAAACGTATCAGTTATACCTCGAAAGACACACAACAACTCACACTCACTTTTCCACATGAAGCCACCCAGTGAATTGTACAGATGTACAGCAGAGAGCAGTTAGGAGGTTAACTGTGTGTCTAAGGTCAGTCTGAGGTCAGTGGATGACTTGAGCTTCACTGAGCTAGCAGGTTAGTGTGCTAGCCGTGTTACTGTGGGACATGACTAAGGAAGTGGACAGGAAGTGACTCACCACCATAGGGGTCAGTGGCATTGTAAGATGTGTCATTATACGGCTCCTCTGAAAACACAGGCACACACACACACACACACACACACACAGTAGCTCATCAGTCCACACTCAGAACCTGAGCACTCACAACAAAGATTTCACATCACATCAAGATAATCCAACATTTCATCGTCTTCTCTTTTCTGCAACAGCCTGAAAAAAAACATCAGCAAAGGTTATGATTTCATGCATCTCATGTCATGTCATGACATCCCCTCTAGATGGGGATATGTCACACTCCATTTGGGTTGTACTGGTGTGTGATCAAAACACGCACAGAGAGGACAGGACCACAGCGTTCATACACTGTTACTGCAGCGGTTCCTGTTAAAGGCCCCATATCGTGCTCATTTTCAGGTTCATACTTGTATTTTGTGTTTCTACTAGAACATGTTTACATGCGTGTGTGTGTGTGTGTGTGGGCGTGCATGCGTGCGTGTGAGTGTGTGTGTGTGTGTGTGTGTGTGTGTGTGTGTGTTGCACTCACTTGTCAGAACTCGGAGTGTGAAGGGGTTCTTCTGCTGGATGGTGTGTGTGAAAAGGAAGCGAGCATTGCAGCTGTAGTCATGGTGAGCGTCTTTGGTCAAAACGTTGGAGAAGTACAGGTCTCCGTTCAGACCCATGGACACTCTCTTATCCTGAGGGATGGGAGTCATAGCTGGAAGACATAGGAGGTGAACAGAGGGCAGGGCGGGAAAAAAGAGAAACTGCAGCATTAGTAACAGCTAGTAGTTGCGTTAAATATTCTAAAAGCACTGAGTCAACGAGATGTGGATTTGCAGTTTTAATGTTAAACTTAAAGTTACTAAAGTAACTTTTGTAACTGGTTGTGAAACCTCAGTTTAATGCGGATGACTCTATATGACCTAGATAAGTAAAAGAGACCATCTGTGAGAATATGGGCTATTTCTATATAGTTATTCTTAATGTCTGTCATCGTGTCCAATTCCCCGCAAAATCAGACGAAACGATTTACAGCACACAGGTTCGCCAGAAATTCCTTCAGCTCAGACTCCAGCGGGGCCTCCAGCGGGGCCTCCAGCGGGGCCTCCATCAGTGACCAACCCGCCGCGGACAGACCCAGATCCGGCTTTGCTGACGCCTTGGACCTGCAGTCGGAGCCCCGGCAGCAGGTCCAAGGAACTAAAAGTCCCAGGAACTTCTGGTGGAAACCCAGCTAAAATAAAAGTTCCTCGTCGTAGCTTTAATGTATAAACTTGAAGAATCTTCACCTTGGATAAGCAATGAAAGTTTTTGATCCATACTGTGGACTACACAACACAGCAGAAATTTCATTGTCGACAAATCAAATGCTACCATCACCAACCGATCTCCAACATCTCGCAACAAAAGCTAAAAACGTCACATCTAAATGTAGAAGCAGAGAGCCCTTTAAGGCCGACCGCTAGCTTCTAGAATGTTGGATGCGTAGATCTTCACATATACAACTCATGAGATCGACGTCTGTTCTAGTTAGCTCTGGTAACGCGGCTGATGTGTCATCCTACAGTCGCTACAATGCAAATGTTCACTAGCAGCGCACCCACACAGACGTCCAGACAGACACTCATCCACACTCTGGAACTGCAACAGCTGACGTGAGCCGTATGGTCGTCAAGACGATGCCCTGGGACCAATCGGCGGCCGGGCCAGCAGTCCTGGCGTGTTACAGTGTCACGGCTACGTGAGACGCTGGTGTACTATGGTTGATCTGAGTGTATATTCTAGTGTGTGTGTGTGTGTGTGTTAAGTTCACATAAGGTGAAAGGACCTCTAGCTGCACTATCTATGTTTTTCAGATGCATCTTGTCTTCTATGGATCTTGAACTATAAATTCACACTTTCATTTTCTCCTGTCTAGATTATTGTAATTCCCTCTTTACGTTCCTCTGTCAAACTGCTTTAAATCGCCTACAGTTGGTTCAATTGGCTTCCTGTAAAATTCAGAATAAACTAAAAGATCTTGTTAATTACATATAGGCACTGCATGACCTCGCCCCCCAGTTACATCTCTGATCTCCTTGTTCCTCATTCTAACTCTAGACCACTCTGATCCTCAAATCTTTAATCCATCCATCTCCCGCTCCAGCTGCTGAACAAGAGGTGATCAGGCCTTTGTTGTCTTTGTTGCCCCACCCCTCTGGAATCATCTCACCTAATCTATCACACCTATGTCCATACCCCACAGCTGTGATGGCCGAGTGGTTAAGGCGTTCCCCGCGCAGGTTCAAATCCTGCTCACAGCGATGACCTTTAGTAGACATTGGGACCAGAATGGTTTGAATCCTGCTCTCAGCGATGACCTTTAGTAGTCATTGGGACCAGAATGGCAAACTTGACTGCCTGCATGTCAAGGAACCCTAAGTTGCTACCCGGAAGCTTTACGCTTGGTGCACACTGGGAACGTCAAGAGCGCGTGGTGGCTGAGTGATTGACACGTTAGTTATTCACACCAGATGCATTTCTGCTGTCAGCCCTTTCTTTCTACATGGAGTTTGCCTTTCGTAATGGCCATTTCATTTCATTATAAATATCATTTATATTTATTTTAGACAGAGAAAGGTTAAGAAACGTGTGGTAATTTGTAAATAATAGTAATGATCGACAATTAAAACCCCCTTACTATATTTATTCACGGAGCTCTCCAAGTCACTGCATATTCTACAACACTGTCCGGCACATATTTCAGAATAAAAGCCTCGTGTTAACAAATGAAGGAATTCTGTCCATAAAAAAAAAAAAACGCATGAGGGCTTTTATTTTGAAATGAAAGCAGGAAGTGTTGATTTAAAAATGAGTCTTTCCTTTTTTTCATATCCGTAACATTTATAGATCTCATCCCGAATGTTTCTGTTAGTTTTAGTTTGGTCTGTCTCTCATCGTTCTGTGTTTTATTTGTGTCTGGCTGGACATGAGGTCTACACACACACACACACACACTGGCTCAGCAGTACTGTAGCGTAACTCTCTTGGGAGAAGGACAATACAGTGTAAAGGAGAGAGGTGAGGATAGGATGCCAGACTGGCTCCAGACTGTAAAAGACTAAACTAAAGCATGACGCTCAGAGGTCACTGGAGACAAACTGCTATGAAAAGAGGGAAATAAAGCCAGTCTCTAGATGACCTGATAGACCTCTTGCCTGTCGCATTGTAAAGGGACTAAAATCCCTTCGCAGCATCTAGATTGCTTTTCTTTGGAGGATGCTGATTGACTTTAATTGAGGTGGTTGTGTTAAAAAAAAAACAATAAACAGGAGAATGATGCAGTCATCCTCCAGGTGCTCAGTTTTAGGAATATGGAATATGGATATAGGTCATAATTCACTTCTCTTTTTCCGCCTTGGTGTAAATGCCAGTAAACATACAGCTGTCACCTGCTGCTGCACCACCATACAAATATTACTACAGATCTATTTTTACTGGCTAATGCAGTGATGGTAGCAAGGAAGGAAATCATCACAGATAAAACACACTATACAGTAGAGAAGGTGTACTTGTGTGTGTATATTTGTGTGTAATTGTTGCTCACAGGTGTCCATCCAGAAGGTGATCGGAGGAGGCAGGCCTGGTGGGGGGTTGCAGGTTAGAACATACGGGGTGCCTTCAGTCACCACCACCGGCTCCAGCACCTCTTTCGGCCACAGAGGAGCCTCTGAAGGAAGGGGAAGGGGGGGCGGATGGGTGTAGATGGGGGAGGGAAGGGGAAAGAGAAGGAGCAAAGAGAGAAAGAGATGTGAAAAATGATTTATGACAAAAATTTCAGTCAACAAGGGGGAGGGGGGGGGATAATAGGATTTTATCCATCACGGTCTGCAAAGTCTCCCACAAACTGTTACTGTTCTTTACACATGATTCATTGTATTGTAGGGCATTTATGCTGGTTGCAATTGTGATCGACAGATATTTTAAAACAAGCATTCAATAAAACGTTGCTGTTGCATTTCATTTTTTTCTAATATAAAATACCATGCACTGATTAAAATAAATGTCTTTGTAGCCTATGATGATATTTCAATGTATGCATTGTGTCCAAATATTGTGTTATAACGTGTGTGAGTGTGTGAGTTCCTGTGTATTCTTACTGGAGACCCGGAGCAGGATTTTGTTGGACAGAGCCACTCCGAAGTCATTGGTGGCAAAACACTGGTACTCCCCCTCATAGTCCTCCGGTCGTCCGCCGCTACGGAAACCGATCTCCAGAGTTCCCGAGCGTTTTCGCATCGTCACCCTGGGATCTTTCCCGATGTTGAAAAACTTCCCGTTCCTCCGCCATGAGAACCTGAGCCAGAAGATGACGAATCAGAGAGTTAGCGTTATGTGATGCTCAGTTTGATACAGTCTTTCCGGTGACAACTGACTTTTATTGCGTATATCATCGTGGCTGAACAGAACTCAAAGTGACACAATGGAAACTAGACATACCTTCCATTGCGATACAACCAACCGTCCAACTAACCACAATCTTTTCCTAAACCACGAAGTTTTGTTGCATAAGTAAACCTAAAAATGTGAACATTTTGACACTATGCAAGTAACACGCGGAAAGTTACACGCCGTCCCTGGCGTGTCCAAAACTGACGCTACAGAGGTACCTAGGGCGTCATAGTTTGAAGCGTAGGGCTACTGACCAAGCCTCAGTATATGACAAGTTGGGAGTGAGAAGGTGAACCCCCCCCAGCAGCTCAATGGTTCCTGATAGGATTTTAATTTGAATTATCTGCAGGAAAGTTTTATTGCAGCAAAGTAGACGTGGCTAGATTTAATTAGTGAATGAAAACACAATTTTTCTGTAATAAAGAAACTCAGGGTAGCCGAGTGGTGTGTATGATATTGACTCAATAATAAGTTAATGGGCTTATATGTGGAAAAAACACCAGCACACTTGTTTAAGAGGAGACAATTAAGGCGGGGGAAACATGGAGAAAGTGATGTAGCAAGAGGTATACCCGCCGGGCTATCACCATCTTAACATGGACTCTTAAAGCTGCAGTGGGTAGAATTGGAGCAAATATGATTTTAAAAAGTTATCTTTATAAAACGGTCACGATATCCTGACAGTAGTACATGAGACAGGTAATCTGAAAAAAAATCATGTGCCTCTGTGTCCTCCGGTGTCCTCCGGTGTCCTCCGGTGCTCCTAACGGCATCTGCAAGACTTCACCGGAGGAAAACAAGCAGTAAGAGCTGATCTGAGGTCTGCTGTCCATCTGCCGTCTATGAGAGCCGGCTGTCAATCACTCGCGAACTCCGACCAAACGGTCAAACTAGGCAGCGCTGATCAAATATGAATCAATATTATGTTACGTTAATGCCTATTTCTCTCCTCAAATGTTTTCAGAATCATCTTGTAGTGCACGGTTTAGCTGTAAAATGAGAAAGTTTGTGACCCGGCAGC